>BPLR01017773.1:0-74458 GCA_021605095.1 Caerostris extrusa | reverse complement strand
TTAAATAAATGTAATCAAATTTGTATACTTTAGATTTAAGTGGTGAATCCACAAAATTGATGTGAAAAGAAATGCACATCAATTTTCTTTAATTAAGAATCTCAACAAAACATCTTAAGTTTAATACAATATATTAAAAACCGAAATACTTAATTTTTAGATGCTAACCATAAAACTAATAATAAATATATTTACTATGAAACATTTAGCGGCTTGATTTCCAATCGAAATATTATTACTTTATTTTATAGCAGCCTTGGTGATTTTGAAAATGGCTTTGGTGAAAGGAAGAAAAGCACTCTGCCAGCTCTGACAAATCGAGCAACATAGTTTAAAATCTCCTACCCAACTTGCATCATTAGCTCGGTCTGCACTAGGCTTTATGGTATTGGTATTGTTTAGTGTGGATGAATAAATATAATCGTGAGAAGCTAAAAAATGAGAGGATTCTATAAAAAGGCAATCCTTAAATGTTAACAGTATTGCTTTTGGTCGAAGACAAACAATTATCTCAAGAGGCCATACTTTAGTTGGTAAAAGCTTGTCTTAAGGTATACGACATGAGATAGCTTCACATTTGGTTTTTGCTTTAACATCCAACAGGATGTGATTACAGTTGCACAGGTTCATTGTAGTACATATATAAGCAAACAGAAATTCACATTAATACACCATTCTAATTGTAGATTTTGTATATTCAAGAACATTAAAAATTCAATAAACTATTCAGTTGTCATTTTTAAAGGATTATATTCCTTAAAAAGTTTTTAAATTAAGCCTACAAAATACTTTCCATTATTTACTTGTAAAAATAAATATAATAATGCTTAGATAATCTACTAAACATCTTTGAAAATTTAAAAAAATATTACATTATTAGTTTGAGGTGAGATAAATTAGACAGTCTTAAAATGGTAAAAACTGTTTCACATTATCAATTCCATATCTGTTTTAACAAAAATAATTGACACGACACATACCAAAATAAGCTAACAGCATATCACATCAACTAAGGATATTATAGAAGAGAAGTACAGAAATGTTCCTTCAAATTTCCCATCAGTTATAATAAGAAAAATATAGCTTTAAGCATTATTTTCAGTAAGATGAATCATTTTAAGAAAATAAAGTTTTAACATTATTGCTTTTTTTAAATTCAAAACAAGAAATATACATATATATATATATATATATAATTTTATATTACACATTCAGCCAACTACTAAATATGTTATTTCAAATTTTTAAATTAATAACTATATTTATTTTTAAATTCAATTCACAAAATATTATAATTTAAATTTTTTAAGTTAAAAAAAATGTAATCAATCAGTAATGCATTTTGTTCTGATAAACAGTGTTTAAAACACTATTTTTACACAAACATTCATCACAAAAATGCCATAAAAGTAAAAGTTTTGCTCATAATATACACATATAAACATTACTTCTAAGAAAATTAAAAGTTTGCTTTGAATAATTATTTACTTTTCAATCAATAAGTAGTGCTAGAATAATGAGTTTTAAATTGAAATTATTATCTGTACTGCAATAAACATAAATAAAAAGATTTTTAAAATTTCAAAAACACACCAAAGTTACATAACTTTGCATTTATGATAGTTGAATAATTATTGCTTTGAAGTTTCATCAAAAATATTTTGATTTAACTTTTAAGTAAGCTAATAAATACATATCAAAAAGCACAAAAATAAAATGTGTAAGACATCACAATATTAATATATTGTAAAGTTAATATATAATTAATTTTGCAAAAACATTACTAGTTAAAAAAATTAAATTTTAACTATGAGAATGAAAATATGTACAGTTACTTAAATTTATCATTTATGCATTTTTTAGTAATGTTTATTCAAAAGAAAAAATTAGACTTTAAAATGTTAATTTTTTTAATTACCATTTTTTTTGTATTGTTTAAATATAAATACTGTTAATCTTAAAAATTCAATAAAAATATAAATGTCATACAACAAATCAGAGATTATTACATAAAATAAGTTCTTGATTCTGTTTACCTAACATTTAACATTATAAATGATGAAATAGATTATGGCAGAATATGCTATAAAGTTTTTAATTACACACATTTTTCATTCACCAAAGTCATTATATGATTTTATATAATGAAATCACTTACTACTATTGCCTTTCCAAATGACAAAAATTAACATGGAAATAATAAAAATAAATCAATTTAATTTAATTTTGGAATTTATTTCATTAATAAATAAAATAAAACCCATTTAATAGAAGTATATATGCTAAGAAATAATAATTTATTTCAATTAAAATCTTGCCTACTGAGGTAGACAGAATTATTATTGCATATATTTGAATATACAGAAATTTTTATTTAAAAAAAAAAAATTCAATATGAAATAAATTTACTGACTAAACATATGAATCTCTAAATGCATATTTGGACTGCAGTATTACTCATAGCCCATAGGTTGTTCAAAATAATGTTGCTCGATTATGTTGAGGCATTTGAAAATTTGGTGGAGGTAGCCATGATTGATTACAATTAATGGGAGGAGGTGGCATAAAATTATTAGTTGGCCTGTACTGATGATGTTGTAAAACTACCTGATCATTCGGAGGACTTGGACAAGGATATTGATGTTTTTCTCTCATTTGCTGCTGTTTTTTCAAAGCCTCATTTTTTATTTTTCTTTCACCTTTACAAATATTACAAATTTCTTTTCTTTTATTCCTTTTGTTTAAAATTAAATTTACCATAATATATTTTTTTGTACATGGAGACTAACAGGCTGGTCAACTTCTTTGCTATAGAGATCATACATTTTGGACAAACTCAGTTCTGGAGGTAAAAATTCAGAGTCAAACTTTCCTTGAAGATGGCTACACTTGTAACGAGGCATCTTTTTGATATGATCTACAACTTCATCATATCGTTTATCACTAATTTTATTTTTTCCACCCTGAGAAAGTCCACGATGATCTATCAAACTTTTTGAACGCATTTTTACAAGTGCAGTGTTTATTCTCTTCGATGTTATACCTAAAGTTTTAACAAACATGTTCCGACATACTTGTTTAGATTTTAAAATATATGTTCTTGAAAACTGTCTTTTACATTTTCTGCCATCTGGGGAATCGACCTTCTCTGCTTCGTCACTATCATCTTTCTTATCCTTTTTCTGTTTAGCACTTTTTTTAGTAACTTGTTCATCAACTCTGGCAATTAGAAATATAGCTTGTGCCTCATATGATCCAAGTTCCCAAAATTTCTGAAACTCTTGCTTTCTCTCAGCAGCTGAAAGTATTTCTTTGCATTTCATCTGGCACTTGCAGTCGTAATCAACAAATTCTTTGCTTTTAATTTCAATTCCTTTATAATTTCTGTAAGGCTTATTTAAATATTTATTTCCTTTTTCTTTCCTCCATTGGCTTTTGTTCGACTTAACTTTCCTATTTTTTTTCGATGCTTGCTTTCGATGCTTTCCAGAAGAAATGTGAAGCTTCTTACAACTGCTTCTCCACCATTAGTCTCATTTATTTGAGCATTAATATTATTCGTATCATTTATATTGTTTGTGTGATTAGAAATATTTGTTGGACTAATATTGTTAGTAGGATTTATGCAATCAGCATTATATACGTCCAAATATGTTATTACCTTGTCCTTCATCGTATCCATAACCCGCCACACTCATTAAATTGTTGTCATAAAAAGTCATGACACAAATTTCTGATATAACAGTCAAGTTATCCATTAATTATGTGAATTACGACATAATTATTTCTTGTAACACATAATGTTAAATATATTAGATGTCAACAAAAGACTTGATTATCTTAAGCATGCTAATACAATTTATTTGCGTAAGTAATAATGTATAAAAAATTTTTTGAAATCAAAGTTTTTAAATGAGAAAAAGCAATCAATGTTAAAAAAAATCAAAATATCATTCAAAACATGATCTGTTTACCAACATAAGACGCCATTTCTCCCATACGATAAAAGATATAATTATAGGCAGTTGGTTGATATAAAATCTCGATTACAATAAATATCAGTACATGTTTGATATTCAAGTAATATTTCCAAAGAAAAACTCCTTTTTAATACATATAATAATACAGAAAATCTAAAATTAGAAATTTGAAATAAAAACAGTGGTTCAACAAATAAAAACAAATTCAACAAAATTTGTTTGAGTTTCGCTTTTACTTATCATATGAACTGATGTGAAAACAGAAACTTGTAATTGCGGCAGACGTTTCACGGTAAATATTTTTATTTTGCAGTTTGTTTTTATGAAATGTATCTTAAATTATTTGTAGATTTATAACGATCATTTATAATCATTATTATATTTCAGTTGAATTACTGAAATAGTGTTTTCTTCCCGTTGTCTTTAGTTTACTTCATTATAACCTGATAAAACTAGACTATAATGTAAGGGAGTGTCAAATATTGACTAACACTTTTGATTATTAAAATTTATCATAAATTTCGATGAATCATTCAAGATCATTTTTACTTCTTTGTACTTTTTTGTATTTAGATATAGATATTTTTGTTGTCCGAGTTGAACATCTCGGCAATTTTACTTCACATGCTTACTTTGTTGTGATTTTTGTTTTGTTTTGTTTTTAATCGAATGTATTATTAACTTAATTTGCAGAAAAATTAAGATAAATCTTAATTTTTTGTGAATGAGAGAAGAATCTATTTGAGAAATATTGCATTGATTCGAAAACCATAAAAAATCTCTTTACCTAAAACCATTCTTATTAACTCGTTTAAACTTAAATATTTGTACTATTCAATTGTATAGTTATAAGTTGGTTTAAAAAAATGATTTCTTTGAGATCACCGTTTAATGTTGCTGTTATACATTTTCATTGATTCAATGCTGTGTTTGTATTTAGGTACACATTAATTTAAATGTAAGGATTCTCAATCTGTTATCTCTGTAGATGAATCTATTCTATTTTATATGTATCTTAAGATATTTTATATATTTTTTAAAAATATCTCTTGAAATGTTATTGCTTGTATTTTTAAAATGTAATCTAAGTTAAATATTTAAAAAATAAATTTTAAATTCTGCAATCGAGTCAATTAAAAAGTAAAAAGTATTACAGTATTACGACTCGTTAACTCCTTTATTAAGTCGATGTTAATTTCTGAAGAATCAAAATAATTATTTTATTTAGATATTTTTTTGTGATTGTTTAGAAAATATGTTAATAAAATATTTGAAACTATTATCAAAGCATATTACCTTTGCATTTGTTTCTACTTCTATTTTTAAATTGATAATTCTTAGTTAGAATATGATAGCAAGTATATAGAATTATTATAAAATTGAAATATAATTTCTATATTTATTAATTTAATATTATTTGCTTTTTTAAGCAATATAAAAATTTTCTCTGGTACCATTTTTAGTTTTAAATGTATTATTTTTAATTGGCTTTTTTTCTGCTTCTGTTATACTATTTTATATGTGATATTTTTTGAAATATCATGTTTATGAAATCAATTTTTTGTTAATTTGGCCATTATTTCAGAATTTTATTTTTAAATTAAATTTTTATTTTAATGTATTTTACTCAATACTTGCATTAATTAATTTTTTTAATAAAAATGAAAGTTAATATTTATTAATATAATATAGTACTTTTTAATGTCATTTTTTTTTTCTGATTTTAATTTCCATTTTGTTCAGCTAAGGTAAATTAAATGTGTAATAAAAATATAGTTAATGTTAATAATTCTTTTAAAAATAAAAATTAGTAATTTGAATCATTCTATGTGTATGTATTAAAATTATTAATTATTATAGTAAATGTTTTTTTAAGAACTGTGTCTATACATAATTCTAATATTAGTTAAACATTAATTTCATTGATTATTATCAATTAGAGTTAAATGTATTGAAATTCTTCTTAAGAATAACTTTTGCAGAAAATATCGAAATTTTTTCAATTTAATATTGAGTTATATCTAAATCTAAGTCTTTTTTTCCTGTAAACTACTATATATAAACATTGCTTCCAGTTTCTAAATCTTTTCACTTTGCTCAGGTTTCATAAATTTCTACTACATTATATGTCTTCTCTGCTTTTAATTTTTCACCAAGTTATTATTTTTTTTATAAATTAAAAATGTAACTATTTATGTTATGAGAATAACTTTTACAGTTTATTTTTTATTACGATATGTTTTTAAGTAATTTATAATACTATATTTGTTTTTGATATCTTAAATGATACATATGTTTTTTTTTTTTTGCTATAAAAATAAAAAAAATATGTTAATCTCTGAAAACTTAGTAGAATTCTTCATTATGGAATAAAAATAGTTAAAACTTTTGATCATTCCATCCCTTTTTTTCTTTATAATTGTATTTATTGAAGTAACTCGTTATTGAATAAGTTTATGACAAATTATGTGTAATTTTTAAATTATTTTTCTTAAAATGAAAAAAATATATACATTATTGTGTAGTATTAATAAAATATGTACATTATTGGCATTACTCATTTCACAAAAATAAGATTAATGAATTATAAACAATGAATGAGAATGAAACAATTATTCTAGCATACTATATTCTATTATTGAATTTCCATGTTTTGTTATCTAATCAGTTTGCATGATATTTTCAGTATTATAAAAATTCTAAATTATTATATTAATTTATAAACTTAATTATCAAGTTTGTTTTATGGTATTGGAAATTCAGA
The DNA here is from genome assembly GCA_021605095.1 of Caerostris extrusa. NCBI lineage: Eukaryota > Metazoa > Arthropoda > Arachnida > Araneae > Araneidae > Caerostris > Caerostris extrusa. Next base: position 67,714 of record BPLR01017773.1, on the reverse strand, counting down.
TTTATTGTAGAGTACCCATAGGTAGTTTTCTTATTAATTATTTTCATTTTTCAATAATAATTTGCTACGTTATTCTATTATCGATCTTAGCATTCATATTTATTATTTTTTAAAGATTTTTAGAATAATTCTGATAAAAATTTATTTATAATATTATATAAATTGTTTCATTATCTTCATTTTTTATTTCTCAATATACAAAAATACATTTTCTAAATACTATTTAGATAAGTATCTAGAAATTATTGATTTTAGGTAAATAATAATATATATTTTTACTTTTATTTGAAACATTTTTTAAAAAGTTTGCAATAATACCGTTAGAGATTTTTAATTCTCAGCAGGAAAAAAAAAAAAAAATTATTAAAGGTCTTTATAGATATCAAAATTGACTAACAAACAGTATATGTTCATGAATAAAGTATGTAATGGCAAAGATGATGGCATGGTCATAACCAACTATTTCAAGTATTTCGATCATTAAAGTTTTTATTGGGATCTTGCTTTTAAAATGAAGGGAGAATAGAGAAGTTATCAAAAAGTGTTTCATAAAATATAAACTTTGTAGTCAATAAAAAAAAAAAAAAAAAAGATATTAAAAAATGCAACCACACTTTTTTCCAAAATTTAGGTTGTTTTCTTTGAAAAATTTCTTTCATTGTTGTACTCAACAATTTCATTTAAAGCAATACAACTAATGTTACGACAGTATATTGTATTGATAATACCTTATAATATTTTAGCAACAGCAACTATAGAATTTAAACCATTTTAAATTATATATAAAATATATTTTTAGTTATAATTGTTCTTATTTTTTTAATTTTTTCATTATAAATTTACATTATACATAACATATTCTATTTAAATTATGGATTCTGCTTTTTCGTAGAAAAGTACTTATTAATATATGCTAACATTTAATTCAGTTATTGAGGTTTCATAATGTGCTAATCATAAATAATTATAAAAGATATATTTCACTTAATGCAATATTTGTTCTTAATAACTTCTATGATATTTATCTGATAACTTTTCTTTACAGTACCAACATGTCTGCCTCAGCTATCTACCTTTTGGACCTCAAAGGCAAGGTCCTCATATCTAGAAATTATAGAGGTGATATAGATATGTCTTCAGCTGACAAATTTATGTCCTTGTTAATGGAAAAGGAGGAAGAAGGTTGTGTTACTCCAATCTTAACACACAATGGCATAACATTCATGTATATCAAGTATAACAACTTGTATCTTGTTGCCACTACAAAAAAGAATGCCAATGTGGCTCTTGTATTTGTCTTTTTGCATAAAATTGTCCAAGTTTTCATTGAGTACTTCAAAGAATTAGAAGAAGAAAGCATCCGAGATAACTTCGTGATAATCTATGAATTGCTAGATGAGTTGATGGACTTTGGCTATCCTCAAACCACAGATAGTAAGATTCTACAAGAATTCATCACCCAAGAAAGTCATAAGATGGAAGCCCAGCCACGACCACCAATGGCTGTGACAAATGCAGTATCATGGAGATCTGAAGGAATCAAGTATCGTAAAAATGAGGTTTTCTTGGATGTCATTGAGTCGGTGAATCTCCTTGCTAATGCTAATGGCAATGTTTTGCGGAGTGAAATTGTTGGCTGCATTAAGATGCGAGTGTATCTTTCTGGTATGCCAGAACTTCGCTTGGGACTTAATGATAAAGTATTATTTGAAAGCACTGGTCGTGGCAAAAGTAAATCAGTTGAGCTGGAAGATGTGAAATTCCACCAGTGTGTGCGGCTGTCAAGATTTGAGAATGATCGTACTATCTCCTTTATTCCACCTGATGGAGAATTTGAACTCATGTCATATCGATTGAATACTCATGTGAAACCTTTAATATGGATAGAATCTGTAATCGAGCGCCATGCTCATAGTCGTGTGGAATACATGGTAAAAGCTAAGAGTCAGTTCAAAAGAAGATCTACAGCAAATAACGTAGAAATTATTATTCCAGTACCTACTGATGCTGATTCACCCAAATTTAAAACCACTGTTGGCAATGTCAAGTATGCTCCAGAGCAAAATGCCATTATTTGGAGCGTCAAATCTTTCCCTGGTGGAAAAGAATATCTAATGAGAGCTCACTTTGGTCTCCCCAGTGTTGAAAGTGAAGAAAGCGAAGGCAAACCTCCCATTCAGGTTAAATTCGAAATTCCATACTTCACGACTTCTGGAATCCAAGTGCGCTATCTTAAGATCATTGAAAAAAGTGGTTATCAAGCTCTTCCATGGGTTAGATATATTACCCAAAATGGCGATTACCAATTAAGGACTCATTAAAAATTATTAAATATCTATCAAATTTTGTTTTGTTGGTGGTGATTCCTAGGGTTATATAAAAAAAGCTTCTTTTATTGATCAAAGTAACAAATTTTCATTTTATTATATATAGTTGTATCCCAGTGCATTATATTTTTATAACGGAAGTTTTATATTAGATCTTGTCATTCAAAATTTTTTAGTCTCTCTTTTGTTATATATGCTAATCCTTCATAAAATAGCAAAAATTTTATTTCAAGAAAAGTATAAAAAGAGATGCAGAAGTATAGTTGTTTATATTATGATAAATTGTAATATATGTTACAGTGGTTTAAATTAATGTATAAATAAATTTCATTTAAACTGATTTCTTGTCACAGTTTCTTTTAAATCATTCATTTGGTTCACTTTCTTTCAATAATACTAATTTTCATTAATTGGATTATGCAGTTAATATTTCATGCCTAGTTTACTAGGTTAATAAGTTCATATTTGTAATAAAAACATTAATTAATATAAATGTTTACCTCTTTATAAAATTTTAATCTCTGTTTTTTAAAGAATTATAGTTTAACTTCATTAACTAAAAGAGGTCACAGTTTTGTCGCTTTATTTATTTATTGATTGATGAAATGAATATTATATTTCAGAATATGCATTTTATATAAATTTATTTTTCAAAAAGACATACAATACTTAATACTTAGTTATAGTTATTTGTTTTGAAATACACAAATTACAGCCAAATCACACAAATTCAATTTTATACATCAAAAGCAAATGAATCCAGGGCATATGGATAAGTTTATATTAAAGAAGTAATTTATAAAAGAACAGTGTGCTTTATATCAGTAAATATTGTTTTTGAAATAATATTAAAGAAACTAACTTTAATAATTAAATCACAAAAATCTTATTTATTATTGATCCTCTTATGAATTCTTTAAAATAAAAATATTACAAAACACACTTCTAAACAATTAGCACTTAAATATGAAAGTAAACTTTAACACAAATGATCTATCAAAAGGGAAATCAACATACTGGGAAAATCAAGAGCCACAGTTGATTCATACAATGAACTTTTAATTGTGTAGATAATGATTCTCTTGTATATTGTAAACTATTAAACTCAACTATTGTAAAAACAAATTTGTCACTAACTTTAAAAAATTAAAATAAATACTCATATTGGGTTTTCAAAGGTTTATAGCGATTTGAATTGTTCATGTTGAGAATTTCGTATGACATAACCTTCTTTTTAGATTATTAAGTGATATAGAACTAAATAATCTATAATGTTGCATTTGTTTACAACATGAGACTATGGACATGAATCCAACATGAGAATAATACCAAAATTAGAATGCTAAATGTTATAGCTTTTAAATATATATGCAGGATGATTCAATGGTCATGAAACAAACTTACAAAAAATGCGGTAAAGGCAAAGGTGGCAAAACTTACAAACACGTATATTTTTTGTATAGGAATTCATCGTCGGAAGTAACTCATTTCATATCCCAGGAATGAACACACTTTCACTGAAGCTATGCATAACTAATACCCGTTACGTGACAAGTTTCAGGTCCTCTGGCTGGCAACCCTGATTTGTACTCTATTTTATTCTTACTCCCAAGTTTTCATTTACAAGCTCTTTTTGTTAAACTTTTAATCCCAATCAATGATTTTAAAAATCGCAAAAGACCTCGCTCTGTTCTGAATATTATTCATTATAAAGTTCCGATATCCTCCTTTCCGAATGACTATGCAGTTTCTCCACTGAGTCACAATTTCCCCTCCAATCGTTATTGTTTGTTTCTATTGTTTATCTATTTTTTTTATTACCTTCTTGAAATTATAATAATATAAAAAAATTATATATGCATAAATTTTTGTTTTTTTAATTAATAAAAATTCGAATAATTAATTTTTAAATAAATTAATATTACTTTTTTTTTTTTTCTATCTAATCAATGGGCTTAAAGCTCAAGAAACTTCCCTCATTCACAAAAAGCAGGAGATAGAGGTTGCTAAGCAACCAAGGTTCTCCGTCAATCTGGCAAATCGTCGTTCATTTACAAGACTCCACTTCATGTTCAATTGAGGGCTTGTTGTTCGACAATTTATTGTGGCTGCGAAATGCCAATCACTCTTTCGACTCTACCAAATATTTATTACTGTGGGTGGTGGTAAGTTTGAGCATTTATTGTAATCATTGAATCAAAGAAGCACTTCGTAATAATGTTGCCAATAAACAATCTTTTCTTTCATATCTCAATTTTTTGTGTTCGTGCCTCAACATTTCACTTCCGACCCTACATTATACAAAAAAGTATATTTTAGTAAACTGTACCACCCTCAAAGTTTGTGCCATTACCGTTGAATTTATTTGATTATAATATAATAACGAAAGAAAATAATATTGTTACGAATTTTCACTAAGAAATATTTTGTATAAATAATAACTATAGTTTTAAAATTTTATTTGCAACATAGCTGTAAAAATGTGTGAAAAATATTCTCTTTCTAAACTTGAATTACTTCAAACTTAAAAAGAGAACAGAATGTTCTAAAAAGTTCCCATGGAAAGTGCGGAGATTAATCATATGCTCTGATAAATAGAACGATTGTGATTTTCACATAAAAATAAATGCAATCATTTCGTTTCAATGCTTATGAAAATAAAAATAGAACGGTTTCACAATGATCACTGTTGTGCTTATATGATTATGGTGAATTTTTTGTAAGTTTTGCTGTTGGGAAAAGGCGCTAAATTTGTTGTTAATTCCTTATTTTATGATCCCTACGATAAATCACAAATTATTGCCAAGAGGTCGATGATCCTAAACATGGTCGTTTATAATCAATGCATCATGAGAAAATTTGGCGATCATTTTGGCGCCGTTTAAATAACGAAGGTTGTTATAATTAGGAAGCTCCGTTTTGTTCTCATAAAAAACGATCAGATTTTTTTCCCGGAACGCATTCACTGGAAATATTAATGTATCATCGTTGTCAATGAATGAAAAAAAAAAAAAAATATCAAAACATAAGAGGAAAGGGAAATAAGTGATTTAGTTCATTTAACTGACTATTTCCAGGAAATAAATCAGCAGTATCGAGAATCGACAAATTGTAATGGATTTTATTAACATCTAAAATATTTTATAGATGAGTCAAAGAGTGATGATGAAAACCATACGCAAATGCAAGACGCTGATGATTGTGTTGCTATGGTAACGCATTTGAAGATAAGAATGATGCTGCATTAGTCAGAAATCTATTTTTCCCCTATGAATTCCTTATATTTTGATTTAAGGTTTCATAAAAATAATGAACACTTATTAATATTTTTAATTAAATAAAATTATTAACAATAAATCAGCCCACAAGGCTGGTTTGGTTTTATCGCTCTGCGGTCATCTTGTGCACACCAGGGCTAAACAGACCGGATATACAATTTAAAGTGGATTCCGAACCACTGGCAAACATCCATTCCCCAGCCAGGATTTCAATCTAAAGCCTACGATACCAAATGCCAGGCCGCAAAAGTTAATGTTCAACATGGTACATGATTCATAATTTACCTTTAATATGCTGTGTTGTGGTATATTTCTTTAATTTGTTTATGTATTAAATTCTTTATATCTTTTTCGTATTTGGTGTTTATTTTATTAAATTCATGATTTTTATTCATTTTTTTCACACTTGGGAATATGTTTAAAGATGAACCAGTTTACAAAAGACACTCAAATTCAGAATTTTGCTTAAGCATCTTAGATTAATATTTTTAGACATTTGATATTATTTTTTTGTATATTTTTTTAAAAACTTTCATTACATTTCCAAAACTTTATTGATTAAAAGGAACTTGTTGATGTCAATTTAATTAAGTGTGAAAAAAAATAATAAATTACCCCAAGTTTTTATTCTCAATTAAATCGCCATAAAAAAATATAAAACCTTTCCTAAATTAGTTTTCTTTCATACATAAAACAGATTATTTCTATACATTTTCTAATCTAAATAATGTTTCCTGACTGAATTGACTTAACGTATTTCAAAAATTATATTTTCAGGAAATAGTATACTAGTCCTTGAAAAAAGGAGCACTAAATGATACATTTTTTTTTTTTTTTTAAGATATTCTAATGGCTGTAAAATTGTTATCTTCAAAAAAATGATAAAATATCTTTGTATGTATTATAAATAAAGCCATGTATGTTTATTGTTCAAGTGCAAGGGTCAGATTGACGTTTGTCTTGTGTTTATCATTCTTCATAAGTCCGATAGATGGCGCTAGGAGTGACATGAAATTAGAATAGTGTTATGCTGTAGACCTGGAGTGGCCACCCCGCGGTCAGCCTTGAACATTTTTCTGGCCCGTGAGATTTATCACACTTTTACAAAACATATTTATTTTATAATGGCCAAAGTAGTGAAAACCAATGTATTTAAAAATACACTATGTGCATCCTTATATTCAAAAATTAACTGTCGAAATGATGAGAAAAAAATTAACTTTGATGTTAAAATAATATTCTTGCGAATATAGGACAGATATTACTATGTTTTATTTATCAGTTTACAGTCATGAGTTCGCAGAATAATTAAATTATATTCTGCGAACTCGTGATGCGCCCGCATCTTGGAACATCTAATATAACAGATTCTATATTTCACTTTAAGTGACCCTCTCTGGATACACACAGTTGATTGTTGATAAACAATCAAGAGCAAACTAGAATCTAGGTTGAAGCTTTTGCTTTTGGTTAAACATACACCTGCGAATCTTTTTTTCTAAAATGAAATTGACCCAACACAAAACATGCTCAAACATAACGTACGCTAACCTGCAACACCCATTACGATGTGCAAATACCATGGAGCTGTTGCGCCGCTGATGATGGCAATGGAAATATCATATTAATGTATTTATTTATTTAATATGATTTATTCATGATAATTAAAATATCGTGAATTAATTATTTCTGCTAATATTTACTAAGGTATATGCTGTGAAAATACTTCTGTGTTCATCAACATTATTGTCAGATTATGGTTTAATAAAATTATCAGAAGTGCATTTCTTCACATGAAACAAAAATACATGTAATACATGAAAAAATTGTTTTCATGCAAATTTATTTCTTAAAAAAAATTCTACTGATTTATTTATAATGCTTTATTTTGAGGCAATGATTTTACATTTAAGGGCAGAGTAGAGACACGCTCCATGAAAATAATACATGATTCAAAATTCGAATGATTAATTCATGTGATGTGTTGGTTTTCTAATCAAATATTAGAGGTTTTTTTCACAATACTTGTAAAAATAAGATTTATAAATGCAACATTGCTTCAGCCTTTGAATTAGCCTTCAGTAAATAGATGTGAACTTGAAAATCCTGAATCGTGAATTTGTTGCTCTGTGTCGAAACATATTTTATTGTATTTCAATTAAAATGACACATTTTTCAATCAGAAATTTTTTAAAAGAAAATCTTATAACTCAATGACTTAAAAATTTATAATTAAAGACAGGACACAAGTCTTTGATATTCATTCTTTTATTAAATACAAATGGAATGTGAAATTCTTTATTTTAGGAACTGACGGCATTGCTATTATGACACGTAATACTGGAATATAAGAATGTATGAACGAATATGTACAAAGATAGTGATTGATATGCAATGGACAAGGACGACGAACGTTTGATTCAGATGAGTGACAATGATTCTCGACGGTTATGGTTAAAAGCCTTCTACGGTGCCTCCTTTTCTGTAGTCTGAGTTTGCATAAAGGGTGCCGTCGTCCCCTTTTTCCACCCCCATAATAATACCCAGCATTCCACTTCCGAGGAGGTGTAGTTCGTGCCCCATTTTGTGCAAATCCTCTAAAAGATCCTGAAAAAAAAAAAGAAATATATACTCGATTAATTACTGTATTTGCAGGAATTTGACAAACATTTTTTTCATATACTATGAAATCTGTTTTTGTTCTGTTAATAGAAAAAGCACACATACGTACACTTAAATAAAACTAACTTAATAATAATAATACTTAAATAGTGCTCTTTGAGTCATTTCCAACGATATCACTTACATGAAGGCCTAATGATAATTACGAAAGTTCATAAAAGGTGTACCACTTTTTGGGGGCGACTGTACGTGACTTAATTGTATTTTTAAATTTATTGTTGTCCTTTACATATTTATTTACTTTTAGATTATGAGAAAACGATTTAGTAAGTAACGTGTTTTATTTACAAACTGGAACTTGGAACTTGAAAAACAAAAGGAAAATTCTCGTGTCTATAACCGTGAAATCCTTCCACTAATCTTTGTAAGGAGAGGGTAAAACTTAAGCCCTCTCCCTCAGCCTTGTAATTCTAGTGAATATGTTATATACTTAGAGGTTATTTACCTCTAAGTATATAACATATTCCCTAGAATTACAAAATAATAATTTATACAATTCTGTTTCAATGGCGCAACAGCCCCATGGTGGGCCAAAGCCGTTTTACCTACTAACTGATTTCGAAACGTGAGATGTTTTATTTTCATGGGATAGGGTTGTCAGTCCTATGCCCAACGCTCTACAGTCATATTAGACCGGGAACTACAATTTAAAGGGGATTCCGATCTACTACAGTCATCCATGGCGCCAGAGAGCTAGTCACTCGGCCATCACGCTCAATAATACTAATAAAAAAAAAAAAAAAACAAGTTCTAGAGTCTTTAATGCTTATTAACTTTTATTCATAACGCCGTAAATCTTGTAAATACCTATGACGTTGAAGTAAAGTGCTAGATTTAAGAATGGAAAGCTCTCAGGTTCGAATTTCGCAGACAACCAAATTTATTAGATTAATAAATATTTCTGTAAATAATCTGTTTTTTGTATTCAACTTCTAGAATATTCATTACATTTTAGACTCATCTTGCCTCATGTCTTTGTGTAGCAAGGCCAAAGACAAAAAGAATCTGCATTTTTTTACCCTTTATCATCTTTTTTACCCTTTTATGCGTCAGTTAGAGAACACAGGGTTCATGGACTTGGTCTAGATGTTGCTGTCGACTAAGTGGGATAACAGACAACAACAGAATTTCGAAAAAATAAAAGTAGAGTCTGATTTTTATACAGAAGGATGCAAGAATCGAGACTGCCTGAAGTACAATATAATAAATTAAAAGGTAGTTAGAAAGAGTTTGTGGGGTTTCAAACACAGCTATCCAATTTCGGAAATTCAATGAACAAATTCATATATTTTTTTCACTTAAAGCAGACCATAATTATTTTTAAGGACACTGTTTAAATAATAAAAGTTTTTTATATTATATTGTGTTATTATTTTTTTTTTTTTACAAATAGGATAAAATGTTTGAGAAAGTCTGAATAATGAACGAATTACATTCCTACAGGATAACAGTGGAAAATCAGGTTTTGAGAAACATCAAATGCAGAAATGAAAAAAAAGAAAAAAATTAAATCAAAAATGCAACTGTATTAATTTTTCTCCTATTTCATAAGAGTAAAAAGAAATTCTATTTATAAAGATCGTAACAGAAAAAAGTTTTTAATTATTTAAATATTCTTACCTTTGGAAAACGCTCTTCATGCTCGATATAGTTTGGTATCAGTTGATGATGGAACCTTGGAGCATCAATGGCTTTTTTTATGTCTTCTTGCATCCACAGAGTTCGAATGATAGTCTGCAAAAAAAAATGCCTGTATTAAATACATTCTTTGCTAGTTAACCAATAAATTTAAGCAAACTCATCCAGTTTATCCACAAAAAAGAAATATTTTGCTGCAATGTCTACGGTATGCGATTAATTTATTTGTAACCAGCACTGAAGTATCATATTTTATAATATAAAAATGACTAGCGCCATCTGGTGACGTTCAAGTCTAACGACAATAAAAAAAAAGGTTTTAATTTAGTTAAAAAATAATTAATTAGAGTTTTTTGGTTAAGAACCACAAAAAAAAAAATAATAAATTGAAGTGTTGTAGTTTTTAAGTTTTAGAAAATATAGATAGCATATTTTAATTATTGCTTCTCCTTCAATGTTGCAACAACTCCATGGTGGGACAAGACCATTTGCCTATTTGCAAATTCCGAAACATGATATGTTTTCTTTTTAAAGGGTAGGGTTGTCAGCCCTACGCCCATCGCTCTATAGTCAAATTAGACCGGAATCTACGGTTTAAAGTAGATTCGAACCACTACAGACATCCATAACACTGCTCTGACATGAACCCAAAACCTATATGGCACTGAGCCAGTCACTCAGCCATCAGGCTATCATTAATAGCCAAACTATTTAGATTATATAGACATCTTGTTTTAGATGTGTAGAGTAGAATATCGTAAATAAGTTTTCTGTCTTAAGGCATCTCAATTATATGAAAAAATAAGATAAAATAGAATTTTATGTTACGCGTCTACACACGTCTACATACATATAGATAATTCGGATTATCAAATTTACACAAAAGGAAAAAATGATACCAATTCGGTTTAAGTTATTGATAATACACTCATGTCCATAAATTAAGGATAATTCAGAATCACACAGAAATTGAACTCTAAAATAAAAATTTCACCTGTAGAATTATCACACATCTTGAAGAAGAATATGCAAATTACAGGAAACCACCAGATGGCGGATAGTACGTCACAATGACGAGAGTGTAAGAGAGGGTATATAAGGAATGGTGGCAAAGAAGTAAAATTGTTCACAAGCGCTTTAAAAGCCTTTCAGTGCAATAACCGCATAGTTATACCACAAAGGAAGCATTTGGATGATTTTTACGTGGTAGAATTATCGGACGACTGGAATCGTGGACGTACCCAGCAGGAAGTATCTGAGGAACTTGGAATCGCCCAGAGTGTCATCTCCAGGCTTTGGCAACGATTCAAGATGATGGTAATGTGAGTAGATGTTACAGCACAGGTCGCCCCGAGTTACAAAGCCGAATGAGGACCGTTATTTAGAAGTTACTGCCAAAAGAAACAGACGGAGCACAGCATCAGACCTGTCTCGTCAGCTCTCTTCAGCTACCGGTACGACAGTTTCAGGCAGATCGTGTACAGACGCTTAGGGCACATTGGTCTATATGCTCGTAGGCCTGTCAGATGTGTTCCACTTACCGCAACTCACTGTCGCCTGCGAATAACCTGGAGTAGAGAGCATGCATTGTGGACACCGCAACAGTGGTCTGTGTGATGTTTTCCGACGAGTCCAGGTTTAGTTTGCAGTCTGATTCTCGCCGGACTTTCATATGGAGAACGCCAGGTACCCGTTACCACCAAGAGAACACCATTGAACGACACCGTTACGGTGTGTGCAGGATGGCTCGTTTAGGGAGGAATTATTCTTGGTTCCAGAACTGACCTGCATGTTTAGAGTGTAACGATGACAGGCCACATTTATCGGGATGTCATTCTGGAACAACATGTACGTTTATTTCGGGGCGCCATGGGTGCTGAATTTCTGTTTATGGATGACAACGCCCGTCCTCACCGTGCAAACATTGTAGACGAATGCCTTCAATTGGAGGATATCACCCGTATGGATTGGCCAGCATACTCACCGGACTTGAATCCAATAGAGCATGTGTGGGATATGCTTGGCCGACGAAGTGTGCAGCCCGTCAACCCCCTCCCACCTGTCAACCGGAACTTCGGAGGGCATTTATTGATGAGTGGTGTAATATTCCCAAGATCAGATTGATAATTTGATACTCAGCATGCCTAGGCTTTGTAAGGCCTGTATTGCATCGTCCGGGAGACATACTCCATATTAACCATTATACTAACCATGTTATACTGTTTTTTGTAAATAGGTTCTTTTTTGAAATTTGCTCCAGGGAGTAAAAATCGCAATTTTTATTAATTATGTCAAACATATAGCATCTTTTTTGCTCTTTACCTTTTGTTTAATAAATAGATTTTACAAATAAGTCAAATTTGTTTTGCTTTATGTCTCTTTCTTTACCTGAATTTCATTATCCTTAATTTATGCACATGAGTGTATATATCATATAGGTGAATAATATGTCATATGTAGACGCAAATGACTAGTGCCATCTGGTGGCACGCAAATCTAACGATATTCGTTATCTACATTTAATCTCTTCCATAGCATTTAATTATAACATTAATTCTCCAAATTTTGAAAAATAAAATCTATTTAAATGAAAAGTCAGATTTTTGATGAAGGAGTCAGATTTTTTTTTTTTTTTTTTTTTTATCTTGATTTCGACCCTGATATTATGAAAACGCATTTGGGAAAATAGAAGTTGAAAACAGTTAAATTTTTTTCTCAAAATTAGTCGATTCTTTTGTTATAAAGCATTGAGGTACTATTAATTTCTGATATACTTCAAATCGGAATCAAATAAGAAAATAAAAATATGAAAAATTTATTTATCTAAAGGTATACATAACTTTTTGTGATAATACTGCTTTTGTGACAATAATGATTATAATGCTTTTGTAATTATACTGATAAAATTTCAGTATAATGTTACAGCTATCTTAATTTCTCAAAATTGGACAGTTCTTCCCTTTACAAATCTGATTGAATCAATGTTAAAAAATCCAACTATTTCTCAAAATGAATAAAGGTCGTAACTTAAGAATCTAGAAACTCGTTGCTTTACTATTTTCTTAAAACAATCTAAAATCTAGATTTTAGATGGTTTTGTTAATAAATTTGGTTTGAAAAATAGTTTCAAGTTGATGTTCTCGAATATAGTTCCAATTTTTGTGGTTTTCTGTTTTTACATTTTTTATCTAGTTATTTTTTTGATGACATTGAGGTTTTTTTCCTCATGCAAAAAAAAAAAAAAAAAAAAAAAAAAAAAACACCTCGTGCTAGTTTTCAGCCAGATACATTGTGGTGTTTTACCAAATTGACTTCAGAGGAAAAATAAAATTAAAACAAAAAAATAAGTAAATAAAATGATAAAAAAATTTTTTTTTTTTTCGTATTTCTACGAAATGTTTTTTAAGGATATTTAAATGATTCTGTTGTTTAAACTTTTTTAAACTTGTTATTACTTAAGGTTAAACTTGTTGGCACTTAAACGTTTCTTCGAAAATATGCTGAAAAATAAAGCTATTAAGGAAAAATAAAACATATTTTTATAATATGAAAGAATAAGAATATAATTCAGTAACATTTTAATATAGTTATATCTTTCTTGAAAGTAATACTTCTATTTAAATAGTTTTTTATAGCTTTTTCTCAGAATGAACTTTTATGCTATTTGTTTTCACGTGAAACATCATAAAACAAGTAATTTTGATTCAAATGCTTCAAAATTGATATAAATATTTTCCATTAATGTTTACAGAAATGCCCTTAGAAAAATGTTCCTTGGAAATGATTCTAGCTACATAAATATTTTTATTTTAATTGTTAAACTTGGAACTACATGGAGATTTTGGAAGAATTTTCTGTCGACAACATTTAAACCAATACAAAATAAGAAATAGTGAATTATAAATTTACCAGAAGTCTATTTCCCTGTAGAATGTTAGTACAAATAAATACAAACATAGAAATTTAAAAAAACATTGATTTCATTTTTATTTATCATGTTTTGTAACAATATAAATGTTAGACCATTTTTACCCTTATTTTATTTAGTCTATAAAAATTTTTAAAAATATCAATGAAAATTTTTATGTGGAAAGCTAAGTTTTTAGATGTATTCAATCCAAAAAATGTGCACAAAAAGATAAAGTATTTGAATAATTGAAAAAAAAAAAAATTTCTCCGAAGGTGCTCGTGTACCTTAAGATTAAGGAACTATATGTAACCAAATTCTTTTACCATTGTATGTTTAATGAGACTGTTGTTATTTTCAATTTCACTTATGACTTATATTAATACTAATGACATATATTAATTAATCAACTATATTAATTAATCAATGACATATATTAAAAATAAAAGAATTAATTATTTTTTTTGCGTTTATTTAGATAGACACTATTAGCTGAAACTAAACTTAAATCATGGAAAACTGAATTCTTAAATCATGGAAACAATTATTTTTAAATCTATTCTGAAGCTTTTTTGAATTTTTAAGCTATCAACTTATATTAACCATTTATACGATACAGTAACATAATAACAAAATATGATTCAAAAAAAGCTGACATGTTTATACACTCATGTCCATAAATTAAGGATAATGAAGTTTTGGCAAAGAAAGAGAGACAGAAGCAAAACAAATTTGACTTTTTTGTAAAGTCTATTTATTAAACAAAAGGTAAAGAGCAAAAAAGATGCTATATGTTTGACGTAATTAATAAAAATTGCGATTTTTACTCCTGGAGCAAATTTAAAAAAGAACCTATTTACAAAAACAGTATAACATGGTTAGTATGACGGTTAATATGGAGTATGTCTCCCGGACGATGCAATACAGGCGTTACAACGCCTAGGCATGCTGAGTATCAAATTATCAATCTGATCTTGGGGAATATTACACCACTCATCAAGCAATGCCCTCCGAAGTTCCGGTTGACAGGTGGGAGGGGGTTGACGGGCTGCAATTCGTCGGCCAAGCATGTCCCACACATGCTCTATTGGATTCAAGTCCGGTGAGTATGCTGGCCAATCCATACGGGTGATATCCTCCAATTGAAGGCATTCGTCTACAATGTTTGCACGGTGAGGACGGGCGTTGTCATCCATAAACAGAAATTCAGCACCCATGGCGCCCCGAAACAAACGTACATGTTGTTCCAGAATGACATCCCGATAGATGTGGCCTGTCAACGTTACACTCTGAACATGCAGGTTAGTTCTGGAACCAAGAATAATTTCTCCCCAAACAGAGCCATCCTGCACCACCGTAACGGTGTCGTTCAATGGTGTTCTCTTGGTGGTAACGGGTACCTGGCGCTCTCCATATGAAAGTCCGGCGAGAATCAGACTGCAAACTAAACCTGGACTCGGCGGAAAACATCACACCAGACCGCTGTTGCGGTGTCCACAATGCATGCTCTCTACTCCAGGTTAATCGCAGGCGACAGTGAGTTGCGGTAAGTGGAACACATCTGACAGGCCTACGAGCATATAGACCAATGTGCCCTAAGCGTCTGTACAGTCTGCCTTGAAACTGTCGTACCGGTAGCTGAAGAGAGCTGACGAGACAGGTCTGATGCTGTGCTCCGTCTGTTTCTTTTGGCAGTAACTGCTAAATACCGGTCCTCATTCGGCGTTGTAACTCGGGGGCGACCTGTAACATCTACTGTAACCTGTGCTGTAATATCTATTCACATTACCATCATCTTGGAATCGTTGCCAAAGCCTAGAAATGACGCTCTGGACGATTCCAAGTTCCTCGGATACTTCAGCTGGGTACGTCCACATTTCAGTCGTCCGATAATTCTACCACGTAAAAAATCATCCAAATGCTTCCTTTGTGCCATAACTATGCGGTTATTGCACTGAAAGGCTTTAAAACGTTTGTGAACAATTTTACTTCTTTGCCGCCATTCCTTATATAGCCCTCTCTTACACTCTCGTCATTGTGACGTACTATCCGCGCCATCTGGTGGTTTCCTGTAATTTGCATATTCTTCTTCAAGATGTGTGATAAGTCTACAGGTGAAATTTTTATTTTAGAGTTCAATTTCTGTGTGATTCTGAATTATCCTTAATTTATGGACATGTTTATATTTTTATGAATGCATAGTCATTATCTAAAATAATGGCAGATAAAATGGTGCAGTAGATTCCCATTGAAACTACTGTTGCAGAAGCTCAACTAAAATAAGTTGCAACATTAAATTATAAACACAATTACACTTGATTTCATATAAAATATCTACAAAAAGATAAGCTAAAATTGTGATTACAGCCTTCGTATAAAAGAACTTTACTATTTCAGAATCAATCTAAAGGAAAAGTGCAACAGATCAGCATCTACTAAAGATGGCGAGTTTAGATACAAACTTGGGTTGATACTTAATAATAGATTGGCGTTCCAGTCCCATGTTAGATAGTCGTACTCACTTGTGAAATGTAGTAGTAATGACTGGTTTAAGAAAAATGATTCAGTGGCAAATAAACAATAGTGATTCTCATTTATTCTTGTGGAAGCTTTCTGCCGCAGTGTTATCTCATATCATATGGAGTCAAATATACAGTGATTCTGTTCAAGGTATTGAGTTAAGACATCAAATAACGTTTCCTCCACCACCCGACAACTAATTTAACACATACGGTGCGTAAAAAAAGTAGAACAGTGTTTTTTTTGCCAACGAAATCTCTTATTTTCTCCTAACAATCAAGATATTTATGGACCGAACAAGTTAACACCACGATGATGAAAACGGGTTCGTGTGTTGAAATAAGAACAAAGGAAGTGTTTGAAGGAAGAAATCAGCAGGACTTAATCTTGACGAAACAAACAGCTTACAACTATATTAAAAATCTAAAAGATCCATTTTCAAAAAAACGAAAACATCATCCTGGGTGGACACAAGCTCACATTCATAACCGTTTAGCGTGGGCTAAGGGCACATGTCCTGGACTACAGAATGGACTTCTGTGATATTTTCCGAATGAAAGAAATTCGTCAGAAAAGACGGTCAGACTGAATCAGCACTACTGGCATTGTCTGGGGGCGAAGGTTTAGCGAGATGGATCTATTCCTGCGACAAATGGGAGCAGACGTTTACAAATTTGATGAAGCTGTTGGAACGGAGGAAGAACAAGTCTGCCAATTTTAAATGGTAGGCAAAAAAACATACGGACCGTCATTCAAGTGCTGAATTCCAGCTGTCTTCCTTAGCTGACTCTGACTTTCGGGGTGAAGAGTGGAAGTTTTCAGCAAGACGGAGCTTCCATTCACATCACGACTGGAGTCAACAATTGGCGGCTACTGCACGATAATGTGGATGTTTCACGAAGGCCAGATTCCAAAGTCAAACTCTGTAATTGTTCAAAACATCTCGGGCAATCTTTCGTCGAAGAGGCATAAGTGATGGAAGGCAATTTGATTCAGCAGATAACTCAGCCGAGAAGCATTGAATGCCTCGCTCAGCCGACAATTTTTCGTCAATCAAAAGTTCAATCTCTATACAATTCATTGCAAACAGAATATTTGAAATTATAAAGGCATTTGGAAGAACATTCCTTATTAAAATCACTATTTTTCATTCATTATAATGCTGTCCTTCTACTTTTTTTCACAAAGAGTTTCAAAAAGAGAAACTATTTTTAGCTGCCATTAATATTTTATGTTCGAATATCATGGTTTAAGAAAAGCAGATTCTGTTGTTAAAAATTGTATTTTTAAAATATTTGTAAAATGTTTCTAATAAAAATTTTAGTAAAAATAAAATATTTTTCAAGTTATTGTTACAAAATCAAGTGTTCTTCTACTTTTTTACGTAGTAAAAGTCCTTCAATACCCGGCAACTTATTTAACACGTCAATGTAATGTGTCTTCTAATTACGGCATTTTATTTAACACATCAACGTAATGTTTCCTACAATACCCGGCAACTTATTTCCCCGCTCATTATCCTTGAATAATCAGCCTTATGTTAATAAAACCGCAATAAGAAAACGTTTCTTCTTAAGATCACGCAACTTTTATTGTTTGACATGCAAATACATTGCACTTTCTGGAAACAGATACCCGAATATCAATGAAATCCAATTTCAAGCGGTGTCATAAAGTGACGTTATTTTCATCTGTTGCTTTCTGAACGAAGTTGGCAAAAAAAAAAAAAAAAAAAAGTAACCGCGAGGTAGGAATTGTAATGAAATGACCAGATTAGCATGTTTCATCGGATAAATAGCTAGAAACAGTTTGTATAAACATTAAAAATATAGTTTTGGACTATTAGTTTAAATGAATTTTAAATTCAAGCAAGGCAGGCTTGTTGGATGGAAAGAGTCTAAGACAAAGACAAAGCTGCCATAACCTCACTCTGAAACGCTTGACTTGTCTTGTTACTTGGATTGAGCTAATAAGGATCGTAGAGTAACTGAACTTCACTCGGAGAACAGCGATTGCTGTCGCTTCTGTGTGAACGGCTCGTGAAATATTTTCTTCATTGTAGAGTCATGTTCAACGCCCTGTTGTGAATTAAATTTTAAGAGGTTAAACCACATTCACCCCAATGCGTTAAGTAACGATCAATCACAAACCTCAGATGTCGGGCGCTGAGACTTATGATTGATCGCTGCTTCACTTCTCTTCCTTCAACTGCCTTCGTGTAAATGCGGCTTAAATCACACTATCAGAAATTAGTTGGTGAATGATTATTTTTATCTCTTCGGCAGCTTACCTGTGCAATACTAGTGGTAATCTGCGTCCCTCCGTTCCCTCCCAGTGTCATCTTGACGTCCCCGTTGGAGTCGACGATTATCGACGGACACATGGACGAAAAGGGCCTTTTTTCTGGACGGACGTGGTTGTACTTCGTGGGAGGCACGTCGAAAGAGTTGGTGATGTTTGGCGAAGAGAAGTCGTCCATTTCGTTGTTCATTATGATTCCGGTGGACGGAGACAGGACCATGCTGCCGAAACTGGAAAATAACATTAGCGATAAATAACACACCTTTTTATGTTGAATGTTAATCACTTTGATTTAAAACAAAGTGTCACAATTTGTTTTCTCTTTTCGCCTTTCTCGATAAAACTACTAATCTGAAGTCATTCTGCCCCAAAGTTTCTTCTTTCCCAACTCCCTCATATTACTGTGTTCAAAAAGTAAGAGCCATTTTCAATTTAAAATTCCCGGGGCTTATGGAATTTCATTTTGTTTTTTCTTTTTAGGTTGCTGCCACTGTCCTTGACATCTGTGTGGAATTTCACGTCAAAATATTCTTTAATGTTTGAGTTACGCTTGGCTTTGCGAGACGCTAAAACTGATTCTGGCGATTTTTGAAATGTCTGAATTAATAGAGCAAAGAACTTGCATTCAATTTTGTTTTCGAAACGCATAGAATGTGACAGAAGGCCTTCGATGAGCATTCTGATATCGGAAAAAATGTTTATAAGTGGTATAGACAGTTCAAAGAAGGCAGAGAAAGCGTAGAAGATGAAGAACGCTCTGATCGACCACCACTCAACCGACGAAACTCACGTCCAAAAATTAAAGATTTGGGGCTTGCAAACCGTCGATTTACATTTAGAGATCTTGCTGCTGATGTTTGAATTTCAAAAGGATCGGTCCATTCCATTATGGGCCTCAAACGCGTCAATCTCGATGGGTACCGAAAAACACTGAATGCGCCAGCTCACACTGCATTGATCCTTCGTGACTTTTCCGTCAAAAATGAAACATATATCGTTCCACAACCACCGTATTCACACCGAGCGACTTCTGGCTGTTCCTTAAACTCAAAAGACCACTCCGGGGACACCGTTTTGAATCGATTGAAGAGATTCAACGTGAATCGATCCACGCTTTGAAGGCCATTCCCGCCGATGACTTTTTAGCATGCATTGAGGATTGGAGCATGCATTGTCCGGAGGGAATTACTTTGAAAGCGAAAGAATAAATAAAGAGTTTTTGAAAAATAAAATAATTGGTCTTACTTTTTGGGCACTGTAGTACATCTATGTACAAAAGAAGAGAGAGAGGAACATCCTTGTGTAATCAACCAATATCATTGAAGAGAAAGACTATTGACAACTGAGGTTTAATCAATACATTTACGCCTATTACTTCCGTTTTTTCCTTCCTGTGAATTTCTTTTTGGTGTTTCCTCTTTATTTTCAAGTATCCTCATTGGTCGGCAGTATATCCTTCAGATGTACGAATACTGAAATCTGATTTGGGAAATGTTGGCTTAAGGTGTTCGCCACTAAAATGTCATATATGTATCAGATTCAGGATTAACATAGGTGCACCACAGACGCCTTCCTACCCTGCACCTACATTTGTGCAACCCCAATTTTGAATTACCACCCAAGGGATTGAATCTTAAGGGTTAAAACACAGATGAAGGATTTTCTGGTCCACAGATTTATCCACAGTTAAATACAACAAGTTAAATTAAATTATTACATTTAAGCAATTGGAATATGTATAACTCAGACAGTTATACAGATAAAATTCAAAAATTGTTTTCTTAACTGTAACTGAAATCGATTGATAAACTCATCTTTAGTGAAACTGTTTTTATTTCTTCAAAATAAGCAACTCGAACAGAATAGGTAACAATAATTCTAAATCTTTACAAATATGGATTTTTCTAGTATTGTAATCATGCTTCTTCCTAAACATTGGCAAGAGCGCCCCCTGTATCATTCATGATAAATGATCAGCAGGCCTCGAGACTCTCACCCTGAGAGGAAGTACAGTGTAATCATAATTCAGTAATTGGTGCTGACTAAAATTCATTAACTAATTTACACAGAATTAATTAATGTAGAAAATTATCATTCAATGTAGAAGGAATTCATGAAAAGGCTTCTTACTATGCATTAATAGTAGATGTGACAGAAACTGCGTCTCCGTTCGGTGCAATCAGTGAGAGATGAGCTGTTCCATGGTCTTCGTGAACTGTGACATTGACTCCGTAGTGACCGATGTCATTATATGTTCTGGAATCGTCAATTCGTTTGCGGATCTGGTCAGCATATTTCGTCGATAATAAATCATTTTCTAACTAAAAGAAAAACAAGTAATATAAACAATTTTTTAAAGTCAATTCCTACTTTTTTACTCTATTGCAGAAAGTCTTTTATAAATAATTTTCATTCATTTTTTTTAAGAAAAAAAAAATTATCCCTCTCTCTCACTAATTTATTCACATGTTTCATTTTCCATTTTGCACCCTCCTTGACTCAGACTGGAAACCCAGAATGCAAAATGAATTTGAAAAAAAATTTTTTTTTTCCAGCGATCTACAGGCTTTTGCCACTGACGGTATTGATTCCTAAATTTAAATCCTGCTGAATATCTTATACAAGTGAATTTTTTTTCTCCCATATAAAACTAAAATTAAATAATTAAATTTAATAAATGAATTAATATTTAAAAAAGCTGTATTAACATGCAATGTCATCCCCTACAAGTTTAAAAAAATGTATTTGAACTTGAGTGGGTGAGTAAAACGTATTTTATGAACGATTGAAAATTGAACAAGATATATATAGGGAGAGTGTGAACTAATAGTAGGAATTGAATAAAAAGAATAACAATTATTTAATTGATACATAAAGCAAAACATGTATAAAATATGTTTGTAAAAGTAAATTTATCAATGAAAATGACATAGCAATAATAAATCTTAATCCGGAGAAATTTGATTGATGTGAGCATGAAATTTTGACTGCATAGCATAATGCTAGTTTTAACCCATTGTTTCAACAGTAAAGCACGTTCTATGTTAAATGGCATTAAATACCAAATGTGAAAAACAATTAATATTAAAGAAAATCAGATAAATTTAAAAAAAATTATAAATTTAAATAAATATACATATTAAATACAAAAATACTTCATCTGCTTACTACATTAATAGTGTAAAAAAATGCAATATGCAATGGTTAAAAATAGAGTAATAAGTAATCTCGTCACATGATAATCATTCGAGAATCTTTCAGAAACTATCTCAAAAAAAAAGAAATATATATAAGAATCCTAATATATGAATCGAATTTGGCAATTAATTGCATTAACCTACTTAACCTTTGTTTACGCCAAATTTGGCTATCAAGGTGAACTTTTCAAGCTATTAGCAACAAGAAGAATTTTGTATTAACCTTTTCAGACTTTTCCATGTCAGTATAGTTAATAATTAATTATTTGCATTTTCATTAGAGATGTCATTTTGATCTAAATCTACGAATATTATAAATAAAAAAAAAATTTTTTAGCGTTCAAATTCCATGCTGTCCTATAAAAACGGAAAAATTCTTACATAAATTAAAATTTTAGGTTTTAAAATTACAATTGTATTAAACTGCTACATTAGCAAAAGAACTTTCAGTCTTCCAATGACATGCCTCTGTCTGCCAGAAGACGGCCAATTTTTCGCCAATCGTATACCTTCTGTTATCAAGACAGAGAAAATGTGCATATGGAAATAAATATGTAAAAATGATTGACTGTCAATTGTGACGTTTCTCGACAAGGAATCATGGGATGGCAAAAGAACTTTCTGCCTTCCAATGATATGGCCCTGTCTGCCAGAAGACGGCCAATTTTATCTAATCGTATATTTTCTGTTGTCAAGATAGAGAAAGATGTATATATAGAAATAGGAACGCAAGCAAGATTGACTGTCAATTGGGATGTTTATTAAAAAAGGATCATGGGATGGTAAAAAAAACTTTCTGTCCTCCAATGACGTGTCCCTGTCTATCAGAAGACGGTCTGTTTTAACCAATCGTACACCTTCTGTTATAAAGACAGAGAAAGATATACATATAGAAATAAGAATGTAAAAAATATCGACTGTCAATTGTGACATTTCTTGACAAAGAATCAGGGGATGGCAACATAACTTTCTTTCTGCCAAGGACATGCCCCTGACTGCCAGAAGACGGCCAATTTTAGCCAATGATATACCAACTATTGTCAAGACAGAGAAAGATGCACATATAGAAATCAGAATCTATAAAAGATTGATTGGCAATTGCGACGTTTCTCAACAAGGAATCATGGGATGGTAAAAAAAAACTTTTCTTCGACCAGAAGACGGCCAATTTTATCTAATCATATATTTTCTGCTGTCAAGATAGAGAAGATGTATATATAGAAATAAAAATGTAAAAAAGATTGACTGTAGATAGCTTCCGAATGAATCTATATATGCTATTTTCAATGCTGAATACTAATGTCTTCTTTTTATCTAATAAAATGTAAACAAAAAAAATTAATCAAATAAATTGGAACAAAATCAGCCTGCTTAATGTTATTGCGTTATACAGTTAGATATACTATTATCGACGTTTGCATTTTATAAAATAATTCAGCCATCGATTGAGTAAGCGTTGAATTAGCAAGCTGACCTGTTTCATTTCTTCGGAATCATTGTCCTCTAGTTCCATACGACGCGCGTATGCAAATTTGAATGTCTCTATGATTCGATGAAGGGTTCTCAAGGTTGCTTCTTTTGTTTTTCCAACGTCAGCATTTATGTCCTCGTACCCATCCAGGACTCCCAGGATGAAGGCCAGCAAGGCTCCACTTCCTGGACTCGAGGTGCTGTATAGGGTCATATTATTTCTCAAAACTTTGCGGGTGGGTATCCTATGTCTAGGTGAGTATCCCTGCATATCAGATTCGTCAATGATACTACCTGTTACAAAATAAAATACAAATTTTAAAGTCAATTGCAACTTTTTTCACTCTATTGCAGAAAAGTCTTTTATAAATAATTTTCATTCATTCTTTGAAATTTATCTGGCGCCATCTATTGGTAGATAGATGTAACTTAAATCTAAAAAAAAACTAAAATTAATGAATTAAATTTAATGAATGAATTACTATTTGCAAAAACTGTATTAGCATCAAGTGACATCCACTACAAGTTAAAAAAATGTACTTGAACTTGAGTGGATGAATAAAAAGTATTTTATGAACGATTGAAAATTTGAACAAGATATATATAGCGAGAGTGTGAACTAATAGTAGGAACTTAATAAAAAAAAAACTTAAAATTTGATTGCTATGCTATAGCATTGAAAAACTTTTGAATTGCCAAACTTAACAAAAATATAACCTATATTCCTTATTTACGTAACGAAATTTGATGGTTACAAATATTAACATGTGGATATAATTTTGTGAAACAAACACTATAGTTCTTTGGGTGAAGAATTACTGATATAACAATCTTTATGTAAATTTCAAACCTTTAAAACAGCAAAACTTTTTAATTGAAACTTTTTAAAAAAAATACTCTATACTAAACTCATCGCACTGATCTGATAATATTAAATTGTTGGATTGTAGATTAGTAATTGTTGATTAGTAAAAAATCAAGTTAGCAGTTAATTAACAAAGTTAATGAATACTTTTCAAGTTACCAAATGAAATAGCCAAAATTTCGAGTTAGCAGTTAATTCATCATCATCATTGGCTCAACAGATTAGTGTGGGCCAAGACCGTCTACCTAATTGGTTTAGATTTCGAGACAGTTAAAATAGAAAAATTTTTTTAATTTTTATTTTTTTTACGGGTTGGAGTTATCAGCTCTACGACCAACGCTCAACAGTCATATGAGACTGGGACCTTTCGGCTTAAAGTGGATTCCGAACTAATACAACCATCCATGGCACCGCCGGGACTCGAACCCGAAACCTGTTAATACCGAGCGCCAATAAAATAACAAATATTTCGAGTTAGCAATTAATTAACAAAGTTAATTAATACTTTTAATCAATCATTGTGAAATATAAGTTAGTGCCTTTCTGTCCAATTTCAGAGATTTGTTGATGAAGATCTAATCATAATTACAAAAACCTTATTAAGAGTGCCCTATATTTTTCTGGAAAGGATGATCTTGTCAGTCAAATCTCATTTTTAGTCGGACATTTTCTCTTTTGATTTTTATTTGTTTGTTTTACCTCATTTTGTATTTAATATCTCTTTTTAATTATTTATTTAACTGTTCTTGAAAGAATAAATTTATATGAATGATAAGATTAATTTGTTTTTGAAAATATGATTGCACTGAATACTTAAGCATGTCAAGTGCTATTGAAAAGGAGAGTTTAATTTGCTGTAAATTTTTCTTTTAATTCTCAAGTTTTTTATTCTATTTTTAATTTGAATGATTCTCAACAAGCCTATCAAAGTAAAATCGATTATGTTATTTACTTAATTTTCTGGGCCTGAATGGCCGAGCGCCTAGCGCTCTGTGCCACAGGTTTCGGATTCGAGCCACTGGCGGTGCCATGGATGTTTGTAGTGGTTCAGAATGCATTTTAAACCGTAGGTGCCGGTCCTGATAGGATCTTAGAGCGTTGTCTTGAGGTTTAGTCAGTCTTCAACAGGAATATTAATAATAATATTTTTATAGCCATACATATCATACAAATAAAAAAAAAATATGTAGATGGGGATTCTGAATCCAGGTTGGCAGGTATTATTAATAAAAAAAAAAAAATCTTTCTGTCTGCCATACAATAAAATGCATCGACAGAAATATTTTTTATATTAAATGTTTAATTTTTTTATAAAAATAAAGCTAGATTATGTTCCCGTTTTATAAATCTTTCATTAATATATGAAATCTGGGCCTAAATGGCCGAATGCCTAGCGTTCTGGCGATCGGTGCCACAGGGCGGTGTCATGGATGTTTGTAGTAATTCGGAATCCATTTTAAACGATATGTCCCGATCTAATAGGATCGTAGAGCATTGTCTCGAGGTTGAGTCCGTCTTCAGCTCTTGTGGTTTCTCGTTAAAGTGAAGCTGCATATTACCCTTAGTCATGGACCAATAGCCTGCGACGGGGTCTTATGGACCTGGTATAGGCTTTCCTGCACCAGGGGAATTAGTAACAATTTAATTCTCGCAATGGTAAAAGCACTAATCCATTACAAATTAGAAAATCTAAAATAAAATAATTTTCTAATAATTTAGTGTTTCGTTTTCTTATTGAATAAAGTGTGGAATAAGCTTTATGTTCCGTCTTTTCATAGACAATGTGTCACTTTTTTTCATGTGTATACCTGCAGCTTTTAAGTCTTCCAAAAGTGCTGTCGCCAAAGCACTTGGTCCATAGATCGCTTTGTCCTTGTCTTTGATTATAGCCTCCAATGTATCTGCCAGGTCGGGTCTGGTGTAAACATCATTCTCTACGAATAGTTTCCCAGTTTCGTTGTTTGTAAACAACAACCTGCAAAAAATAGATTATTTTATTATTTCCTACTGTAAAAAAAAATCTTATGTTTGAAATGAAACCTTTTTTTTACTTTTAAATCATGCATATTCCTTTCTGTTAGGAATTTAACGAGATTTTTTATTGACTTGAGGGTTTAAAATTTTAAGATTGAAGTTATTTGAGTGTGAGATGAAATATTTCATTATTTTGAATTAATATAACTTTTAATCCGCCCGACTCGTGGCTGTGTGGTAAAGTGCGCCGCTGGTGAGCGTTAGGGCTGAGGTTCAATTCGTTGGCGACATTGTTGTAGACACTGTTTCAAAAATGAGAAGACTAGATGGCGTTTGGGATGTTCAGCCTCTTTCCTCGTTAGTTAGACAATCTGGTGGGATTTTCGGTTTTCTGTACGATATGCAAATGCAGGGTAATTCCCATCAAAAAATCCTCGCGGAAGGCACTGTCCTTTTCAACGACAAAGAGCAAAGTCAGATTTCTACTTACGGATGCTCCATAATAACAGAAGCTGCCCCCTTTCCCTCCATCCCTGACTATTCACGGGGTGTCCGTACCGCGCTGCCGGACTAATAATTTTAAAAATAATAATTTCCTCAGAATGAAAAATTTGGTGAAATTTAATATTCTCAACCAACTTCATAAAATTATAGAAACAATATTCTTTAGTCTATTCGATTATCAATAATTAATTAGACATCCAAGTATAGATAATTGAAAGATTTGTAGTTTAATATTAAAAAAAAAAAATTGATTGAAAAAAATTTTGTTGATTGTCTGATGTAAAATGTCTTTGTAAAATGCCTGATGCAAAGCATCGAAATAATAAATATTTCAATGCTTTGCATCAGTAACCATGAAATTCTGTTTTTGTTCTTCTCACCACTCGCTATTATCCCTATTTAAAATACCTATGAATAAAATAAACTCCAACTTTATAGATCGTAATAGCTGCTAGTGCTAGTAAATAGGTTAAAAGTTATAAATTATAAGTTACTTTATAATAGTAAAAATTATTACTAAGTCGGTAAATAAGTTATTTTATAATCCCTTTCTATATATTTATATGCATTATAAAAGTAAGTTTGATATAAATACAAATAATGATTATGATTTGTAACAAGAAAAACAACGAAAGGAAATAATAATGCAACATTTTAATTAATTTTCTATTCATGCTCTTGTGTTTAAGAGTAATATTGCCTCACCTAAGATTCTCATATTTGTTGATGTTTTCCTCTTTTTTCCTCAGAGCTCTGGCGAGATGAGCATTCACTCGGATTCCTTCTCTGCACATTTTAATTGTTGGTGGAAATAAGTCTTCCCAAGGTAGCACACCGAACCGCTGGTGAATATCATAGTAGCCAGCTATCTCTCCAGGAACGGCAATCGCAAGGCCACCTAAAGGAAGAAAAAGAAAGACATAATTAAATCCAATACAATCTCTTGTACTGAATTATTTTTTAAAGAGAAATTATTTATTTATTTTACTGGCGCAGCATTTGGTTAAGACCAGAACCTTCCGTAGAGTTCTTCTTTTTGCATCTGTTCTGCTATTACTGAAAGTCATTATCATAGTTACAATTTCCGAGATTCAAAAATATATAGTGCACTATTTGACATCATTTATTTGAATATACATCATTAAACTTAATTTAAAAATATTTACGAAAATGGGGAAAATGGCAGGGAAAAATTTCAGAAAAGAAAGCATTCACTTTATCAACAATTGTCAAAAATTATCATCTAAGGAAAAAAAGAAGGAAGCACAATAATCAGGGCTAATGCTGTTATTTTAATGTGTGAAAACATCTTTTTAAATAGATTGCAAAAGGACAGATTCTACTACTACCACTATACCAGCACACATCACTGTGTCTAGAGCTGAGTTTCCCCTTTTACAGTTTAGGAATGATGTGGGTGAGAAGTCTGACTGGGCTCTTTTACAGTCTTACATGAGACCGGAACTACGGCCTAAAGTGGATTCCGAACCACTACAAATATCCATGGCAACGCCGGGACTCGACTCTTAAAAAATGTGGCACAGGAGCGCTTGTCACTCGGTCATTCAGGCCCCATGAGGACAGATACTACTACTACTACTACTACTACTACACCACACCACCTCACTCTGCCTAGACCTGAGTTGCCCCTATACAGTTTGGGAATGATGTGGGTGAGAAGCAGTCTGATTGGGCTCTGTGACGCTCTACGGTCATAAGAGACCGGAACCTACTGCTTAAAGTGGATTCCGAACCAATATAAACATCCATGGGCACCGCCAGTATTCGAACCCGATACCTGTGGTACCGAGAGCCAGGGCGCTAGCCACTCGGCCATCAGGCCCCGCATGAGGACAGATAAGGGGTAGTGGAGGAAATAAGGGAACAAAAGCGTGAATAAATGGGATATACATTTATTGAAACAAAATGATCATCATATACACTGGCCCTCTTGAAATCAATGTTTATAGACTTTTCTTCTTAAGCACTACAGCCGGTTCCCAGCCTAAGTTGTCTCAGTCGACTTCCACCAGCCAGGCCTGTCCTGATGCTAGAATCCAAGATGAGATCTGACCGGCTGTTTTTGACTGAGATTTCTAAACATGAGATTTTTCTTTTTACGAGGTAGGGTTGTTAGCCCTACGTCCAACCATCTAGCTTGTCGCTCTTTTGTATGTCTTTGTTGTTAGAAAGATAATTATTTAATTAAAAATTTATTTTCTTTTCAAAATTTGCCACGAAAAATAATACTAGTTTTATAAAATGACAATAGTATTAATAACAGCGATATTCGAACCTATTTTACATATCTTTTTCTTTTTCATTGGCGCAACAGCCCCATGATGGGCCAAGGCCGTCTGCGTACCGGCAGATTTCGAAATAGTAGATGTTTTATTTTTATGGGACAGGATTGTCAGCCTTACACCCAACAACCATGCTAGACCGGGACCTACTGTTTAAAGTGAATTCTGAACCACTGCAAGCATCCATCATACCTCAGCACAGCCCGAAACCTCTGATACTGAACGACAGAGCGCTAGTCACTCTATCATTAGGCCTCATAGGCTCTCCTACAATTATAATATAACCATTGGTGAAACAACGTCACTGGCATGTTTGGCACGTCAAGCACGAGTGCCGTGCCAAGTGTCGCGCCCGCTAGACTTCAATTCTGGGCCATATATTCTTATTTATCTGCATACTACTTTTCGGATTCGTTTTGAGTCTCTTTTCCTACTGTAATACGTTTCCTCGAATTTTGATTCTACCTTTATTGCCTAATAAACTGATATAACCGAAGATCTTTGGATATAGACTTTATGTTATTGTGGCTTTTATTGTTATATTCAGTTAGAACTAGTTGAAATGAAGATGAGTGTTTGATCACTAGAACCTAAGCACGCCGGTGGATTCTAGCAAAACTACCCTCCTGAATCCCGCTAGATGGCGAAAGGCTTCCCCTTCCACTAAATTCTTTCAACATTCTTGCACGCGATGATATATTTAGGTTATATAATTTATTTACAGTTTTGATGCTATTAACATTTCAAACCGACACATGAAAATATAATCCGGAACCGGCTGTCTATTCCAACTTTAAAGACGTCTTCCCAACCAACAAGTTCGATGCAGGATGTCTTCAGCACTAAATTAAATTTTGAATTAGCTTTATTAAAAATTATATATTTCTATAACTGCCACAGAATTTGGTATGGACCAAAACCATTTGCAGAATTTACTTTCTTGCTTGTGGAATCATGATTTTACTGGAAGGCATTATCATATCTTCCGATTTTCCAAGCTTCAAAAATCTGTTGTGTACCATTTAATATTATTTATTTGTCAAACGTTTTCTTAAAGAATTAGATAATATAGAAATGTTATGTTTAAATTTCTTCAACAAAATTGGCCGCCTTAGGAATAAAAAATTGCAATGGCTGAATAAAGGCTTTTACTGGGCCTTAGGACTAGAACCTTGGAAAATGCTATAGAATCTTCTTCCGTATTTAAAAACAATATACAAGTATTACAATTTAAATAAATGAAGAAAAGCATGTTAATGAGATGAACGGAAGGGTAAACTTTTTCGGTCGATTTCAAGATAAATTTTTCTAAAATTTTAAAAACAATATACAAGTTCCTTAAATAGTGAGGTTCGAAGTGAGATGTACCGATTCTAAGGAACGAGGCTAAATGCTCATCTGTCAGTCTACTTAATTCTGAAATAATTCTTTCTAAGGTTCAAAGTTGAAAACACTTGTTCACGTGTATAAGATGAAGCAAACATAGCACTGATTTTCTGGGCGTGAGATATTAAATTTGGGAAACTTACTTTCGATAATGATTTGTAAAAGTCTAACTTTGACAAATTTAGAAACAACTGCTTAAGATGAATGTTCGATTGCAGCTTCCTTTGAAAAAAAGGAAGGAAAAAAATAATACTTAATCAAAGTAGAAAAGGAGATGGATATATAATATATAAATATATATTTCTTTTAATTTGCCTCGGACCGGTAAATTAAAATTCTATCCGCGGGCCGGATAGAACCTTCCGGTGGGCCGGAGTTTGCCCATCCCTGATCTAGACCAAGTCTATGAATTCGTGTTCTCAAACACACCGATGAGTCATGATAAAGAGTAAAAAACTCAGCTTCTTTTGGTCTTTGACCTTGCGGCACAAAGGCATGAGTCACCCAAAGGGAGAAATATGACTTTACCTCACTCGGTTATACCCCCTGGGCACGGGGTACCTATTTTAATCGCCTTTTACGACATGCGTGGGGTACATTAATCCGGATCCACGCGGGGGAAAAACATATTTCAGAAAAGTGAGCTTTCATCGATTAATCATGTTAAAAATTGATTAATTAAATTTATCTTTAAAGCTTTAATTTCAATTTAATTTTTACTTAAAAATTATTAACACAACAATGTAGCTTAAATATCACAGGCAAAATCCTAGTTATATTGTTTTTCGAATACTTTACGGGAAGTTTTATGTAAGTGTATCATGTTTTTTGATTTCCTTTATAAAACGTTTACATGAATGGCTTACACTATAAATTTAATTCATTATTTAAAAATATTTCAATGTTTTAGATATAGACTCCGAAAATATTTTATATATAGATTCCAATATAGACTCCGAAAAATAAGACCAATTTTTAAATTAAAATTCCTGGGACTTATGGAATTTCAATTTTTTTTTTTCTTTTTTAGGTTGCTGGCACTGCCCTGACATCTGTGTGAAATTTGACGTTAAAATATTCATTAGTGTTTGAGTTAATCTTAGCTTTGTGAAACGCTAAAACTGATTTCGGAGATTTTTGAAATGTCTGAATGAATTGAGCAAAGAACTTCGTTCAATTTTGTTTATGGAAACGTATAGAATGTTGCTTAAAGCATTCGGTGAGCATTCCTATATCGGAAAGAAATGTTTAGAAGTGGTATAAACAGTTCAAGAAGGCAGAGAACGCGTTGAAGACGAAAAGCCCTCTGGTCGATCCTCCACCTCAACTGACGAAGCTCACGCCAAAAAATTAAAGATTGGGTGCTTGCAAATCGTCGATTTACAATTAGAGACTTTGCTGATGATGTTGGAATTTCAAAAGGATCGGTCAATTCCATTTTGAGCCTTAAACGCGTCCAATCGCGATTGGTACCGAAAACACTGAATGCGCCAACTCACACTGCATTGATTCTTCGTGACTTTTTCGCCACAAATGAAACCCATATCGTTTCACAACCATCGTATTCACACCGTGCGACTTCTGGCTCTTCCCTAAACTCAAAAGACCACTCCGGAGACACCATTTTGAGTCGATTGAAGAGATCCAACGTGAATCGTCGCGCGCTTTGAACGTCATCCTTGCCAATGACTTTTTAGCATACATTGAGGATTGGAAAAAACATTGGCATAAGTGCGTTGTGTCCGGGAGGGAATTACTTTGAAGGCGATGAAATAAATTTGGAAGAATAAATAAAGAGTTTTTGAAAATAAAAATAATTGGTCTTACTTTTTAGGCACAGTAGTAGACAATCGATATAGCTCTTCTATACTTTTTAAAAATTGTAAACTGTTTTTAAAAATTTAATCTGGAAAAATTACATGTGACTGAATTTTTCATTACAGAATCTTTTCATGATACTGGTATTTCCTTAGCAGCCGCTAAGGTTAAAGCTCTTAAATTGGCAAATATTATCTATAATTTTTGAAATTTATTCACAGAATTTATCTCCTTACCAAATTGAGCTAATGATGCATTTCCATGAAACATATCTTCTGTAGCGTTCGCAGGTGCTATTTCTCGAGCATCAATATAGTAAGCAGCTTGCTCAGATCTAGAGAAAAAAATATTTCACAATAAATTATATGCACAAAGTTAAAATTAAATATAAATTTATTTTCAATACATAAAAAATTAATTTAAAATTTTGTAAAAATTATTACAAAATTTTTTAAACAGTATATTTGGATAGTCGCATTTTACATGCATGTAAAATGCGACTATGGAGCAACATAGCAATTGAAAATTAATGTTGTTAATAGCCAACAAAGCTTGGAGTTGTATCAAGTTCCCATAATACTTGTATAAAATATTCCATAAATTCCCATAATACGATGTATCAAATATTCCATAAATTCCCATAATAAGTTGCGTCAAATTCCTATTAATTCCCATAATACAGTTGTTGGGGAAATTTTAATGTATATTTTGTTTCAGATGATGCTAAACCATTGGATTAGTTTAGGAGGAGAATTATTGTTGAAAATGA
The DNA here is from genome assembly GCA_021605095.1 of Caerostris extrusa. Taxonomy (NCBI): domain Eukaryota; kingdom Metazoa; phylum Arthropoda; class Arachnida; order Araneae; family Araneidae; genus Caerostris; species Caerostris extrusa. Next base: position 34,775 of record BPLR01017773.1, on the reverse strand, counting down.
ACAATTCACCTTTTAAGCCAACTACACACCATGGAAGAACAATCTATGCATGTCTTCTCACGTTACACACGTTTTTTTCACCTCTTTTTCTTCTCAAATGCAGTCTATGCACATATAATCAAGAGTTTTAATTTCATACTTTTATTACCACACGCCAATTTTTTTTTTTTTTTTTTTTGTGCAACGTAAAAGTTAAATTACTTCATATTATATATATAAAATATTCTAATAAATTATATCTATCTTTTTGTTATCGAATACTTGAAACTTTCTGTTTAAGCCACAGACACACAACAGGAAGTTTGTAATTTTTAAGTACACTTTTTTTTCTGCATTTTATTATATCCTTTAGTATTTTTAACTTTAACTGTAATTTTTGGCAATATTTGAATTGATTTAGAATATTAATTAAATAGGTTATATATCTTTTTTGTTTGGATTTTCATCTTCGAAATGAAGAATCAAACACTAATGAAAATCTAATCTAAAATAACTAATGAAATCAAGAATAATAAAAAAAAAAAAACAATCCAAGTTGCTACTTCTGTTTGTTGAACATGATTTTTGAAAATTTAAAAGAAAACTTTCAGCAATTTCGATAGCTACTCATTCTAAACTGCCCCTAACCTTTACATACAAAGAATAAAAAATAAAGTATTTAAAATGCCTATCATATTAATTTAACGCACACACACACACACACACACACACACACAAATATCTATCTCTCTCTATATATATATATAATCATAACTAGTTAAAATTTACATGGATACTGAATTCATAAATGTAATCACTTTCAAAATGATACGAATGGCAAAAGTGACCTGTTATAATACAACATGAGGAATCCACCTCCTATGCCTGCACTCTGAGGATTGACCACGCCCATGCACAGCAGAACACCAATCGCAGCATCCACCGCAGATCCATTTTTCTTCAAAATATCTCTGAAAAAAAAAATATACAACATTGAAAAAATAATTTTTTACAATAAAGAAAAGTACTTTTAAAAAGCTTTAATTATTAAATCATAAAAAGAAACGGCTGTGAGATTTTATGTGCATTTTATATTACGTTGTGAAATTTCAGGAAATCAGGGGCCATGCAACAATCGCTGTAATGAATTCTTGTTGTCAGGGCCGGATTTAGATGAAAAAGAGGCCCTAGCCTATTCCACTTACGAGGCCCTTTCATCTCCTATTTTTAAGTTTGTAGATTACTTATTATGTTAATTTATTATTCATATGTGTAGAATTTCTCCTTATTTTCGATTCCGTGTTTAAATGTTTACTGTTTTCAGAATAGTGCCATTCTAATTTTACTAACAATTTGAATATAGGCCCCTCTTGATCTTGAGCCACTAGGCTGAAGCCTAGTTAGCCTATAGGAAAATCCGGCCCTGCTTGCAGGGAAATTCAAGGGCATCGAGTACCATCCTACATCCCGTGAGACCCGATGGATTTAAGCAAACCAAGTACAATCAGACATCCTATGCCTGAAGATAGTTTGATTTGTCGTTCTATGGTCATTTTTTTTTTTTTTTTTTGCACTTTAGGTTAATTAGACCAGGACCAGCAGTTTAATGTGGATTTTGAAACACTGTCAAACATCAATGCCACCGCCAAGGATGATTCGAACATGAAGCCTATATAACGTTAAATTCTTCCTCATGTGGGTTACGGATAGAATAGCCCCACTGTAACCCATGCATGTCGTAAAAGGAGACTAAAATGGGTATCCAGTGCCCGGGGATATAACCGGGTGGGATACAGTCAGACTTATATCCCTTTGGGAACCCCATATCTTTGTGCTGTAAAATTAAAGACATAAAGAAGCTGCATTTTTACCCTTTATCATGACCATAGGTTCATGGGTTTGGTCTAGATGTTACTGTCGGCCAAGTGGGATAACAAACAACATGTTACATTTTGTAGGCCAATGTCATAAAAATAAAATTCAAATTTTCTCAAAGTTGCTATAACAAAAATTATATAAGATAAACTAATATTTTTGATAAGTATAAAACGCAGATGTTCGCTAAACGTAAGACAACTTTTCGTTCGTTAATAACCATACCGAACATATATTAAACGCGCAACGTCCATATATGCTCAGCTTGCTGAATTGCTGTCGATTTTGCTGTTTCATTTTTGTGACATCGTATAAATTTTCGATACAAAATTTTTTTTCAAATAAAAACACTGAAAAATTTTTTTTCAAAAACAAATGTACACAAAAATTTTTTTCAAATAAAGAGACACAACGTGCGTTGAATAAATACAAAAGAACAATGCTTTCAAAAACAATGCTGAATGTGATAAAAAAGCATTCGTTTTCTCTCGCACGTATAAAAACAATAAGTTCGAATGTAACTAAATTAAATACTGCAACTGAATTTACAGTGTAAATGTCAGAGGAATAAAAAAAAAATAATAATATTTCAAAAGATGAGACAACAATCATAGTTTTGGAGAACATGAAATGTTTACATTATCAACAAGTAAAACGGTATGTGGATTGGATTTTAAACTGTTTTTATGCTAGCCTAAAAGGCCCTTTTAATCAAAGGTGTCTATATAAAAATCAGATTTCTATCTTTCTTTTTTCCAATTCCTACTATTAGTTCACACTCTCTCTATATATATCTAGTTCAAATTTTCAATCGTCCATAAAAAACTTTTTATGCATCTACTCAACTTCAAATACATTTTTTTTTTTTGAACTTTTAGTGGATGACACTGGATGTTAATACAGTTTTTTTAAATATTAATTCAGTAATTAAATTAAATGAATTAATTTTAATTTTTTTTTTTTTTTTTTAGATTTAAGTTGCATATATCTAATAATAGTTGTTTTTCAGACCAAGATTTCCCTAAGTTTCTTCATCTAGTAGACCAAGTCCAAGAACCCAGGGGTCTCATGGAAAAAAAAGGGGGCAGCTTCTGTTGCGATGGAGCACTATTAAATATAAGTCTGCCTTGGCTCAGTGACGCTGATATTTTACTGGGTAAGGTTGTTAACCCTACTCCCAACAATCATATTAGACAGGAACCTATGGTTTAAGGTGGATCCGAACCACTACAAACATCCATGGAATCGCCGGGATTCGAACCCAAAACCTGCGGCAGTGAGCGCTAGAGCGCTAGCTACTCGGGCATCAGACCTTTCCGAAATTCTAGCATTTTATGTTAAAATTAAATGTTAAGGATACAATTCAATTGCAGCCCACCAAATAAGTGTGTAGATAGTTTTGACAGCACTGAGATTTATAAAAAGCTATCTTGGATCAACAAAAGATCTTATAGAACGTTAGTTTATTCTTAACAATTATGATTTAATGTATTAAAGATATAGCATCTTTGTGATTGAAATGTGCAATTTTCTTTTTAAATGTCTACAACTATTCAGTAATACTTCGCTCAATTAATTAATTTTAATTAATATGATATTTTTGTTAATTTTATAGGATATAATGTTAATTTTTTAAATTTTTATTTTAATTAATTATTTAATAATTAATTATTTCTTTTTATGGAGTAGGGTTGTCAACCCTACGCAAAACGCTCTTAAGTCATATTAGACCGGGATCGACGGTCTAAAGTGGATTTCAAACCACTACAAACATCCATGGCACCACTTGGATTTGAACCCGAAACCTATGGAATCAAGCATCATAGTCTTTTAAATACTTCTTCATGGCGCAATAGCCCCATGGTGGGCCAAGGCCGTCTGTCTGTTGAAAGATTTCGAGACAGGAGATGCTTTCTTTTTTATGGGGTAGGTTGTCAACCCTACGTTCTACAGTTATATTGGACAGTGATCTATGGTTTAAAGTGGATTACACTACAAAAAACCCGCCGATGGCACCGCCCAGGGTTATTCGAATTGACTAGGAGTAGGAAATTTTTTTTATATTGTTTGTTTATTTTTAAATGTTGAATCTGTTTAAATAATTAGCAATCCGGAAAAATCTAATGGTGCTTTTAACTTAAATATTATAAATCTTTTCTTACTTTCCGATGGAGGCACAAGGCGCCGCATCAGTCGATACTGCTGCTGACTGAAACTTCCCGAGTACGGAATTGGATTCATATTCTGGCAGATAAGTGGTATTCACTTTTTGAGGTAACACCACGCACACTACGATGACGGTGATAATTAGGACTGTAATAACGAAGGCCACAACAAGCGATGTTTTTGCCTTCGTTGTCAAGGACCGTCTGCAAAAAAAGAAAGACAGAATAAACATGAAAAATATATAAGTAAAGATTCAACTCCATATATGCTGTTGTCGTCTGTAGCTGTGGTATGCTGGAGATGATATGTTTTTAAATGAAAATTAAATTACCTGGCTGCTACATAATTTAATTGATTTGATTTTTGAAAATAGCAATACGACACAATTTGTACATAAAATAACTAAGAATAAACACACATTGCAAAATTAGCGTCATCATGTTCTAACAAGTCCCGTCTTGAAACAACCTGGCTGGAAATTCCTCGATTAATTTTTTTTTTAAATGTTCTTGTTCTTTCCTGTCTTTTGTTTCCCGCTCATTCCCCATGGAGTTGTCTGATTGGTCAACTGTTTCTCAGAGCTAAATTGATCTGAACACAATTTCGATGATACTGTCACCTTGTCGTAGTGAATAGGCTTGCTTGTAACTATGGTCCACAGTGCCATACCGGAGGTAGCTTAGCTACTGGTAGGATTACCCAAACCGGACTGGTCTGTGGGGAGTTAGCAGATAAAAATTACCCCTACCTTCCTCCATTTCTCCATCTGACCCTGGTCCTCCAGGTTGGCGGTTGGGCATAGGGCTGATCACCGTATCTTGTAAAAAAACCTGATTCAGAAATCTTCAAGAGCAAATTACTGATTGACTACTCCCAAAAGACATGGAACGAATAAGGACTTGAGAATATTCAAACACGCGGAATATTCGAACTTTACTAAAGAGTGGTGCTTTGAGAAATAATATTGATATTTTAATTTAGTTTTTCAACAACTAGAGGCATCCGAAAGAAGAGGTAGGCCTCCTACCAGATGGGTTTGATTCAGTTGAAAGAGATCTAAAGGGTCTGGGTGTCAACAGATGGCGATCTATTGCCCCAGACAAAGTTAAAATGGAGGAAGCTCGTGGTGACTGTCTTGGCCTGTAACAGGTTGTAGTGATGACGAAGAAGAAGGTGATCTGAAACGATCCTTATTTCCAAGGGTTTCACAGAGCTAAGTTGATCTGAATCCACTTTCGATGGTGTGTCGTCAACTTGTCTTGGTGAGTAACTATGGTTCACAGTGCCATACCGGAGGTAGCTTAGCTACTGCCAGGGTAACCCAAGCAGAGTAGGTCTGTGAGGAGTTACCAGACAAACAACGGTAGCCTGGTCCTCCAGGTCAGAGGTTGGGAATAGAGCTGATCACCGTATCGTGTAAAAAATAGGCCTGATTCAGAAATCTCCAAGAGCAAATTCTGAATAGACTACTCCCAAAAGACATGGAATGAATAAGAACTTGAGATTTGACGCTGGAAAGTTCGAAACTTTGTTTAAGAGTTGGGCTTTGAACAATGCTATTGCTGTTTTCATCAAATATAATTTACTTTTTCAACAACTGAAGGCCCCCAAAGAAGATGAAGGCCTCCTACCAGATGGGATGATTCCGACGAGAGAGATCTAAAGGGTCTCAGAATCAACAGATGGCGTTCTATTGCCCCAGACAGAGTCAGATAGAGATAGCTCAAGAAAGCTAAATTTCTCCGCACAGTTCTAACATACAAGTCCCTTGTACGTCCCACATTGATTTCTGTGGTTATTTGACGCAGTGTTGCTTGTCTGTTAGAATTTGCGACTCTTCGCAGACGTCGCCGGTCTCGGTCGTTAAGTGCAGGCGGTCGACCACTGCGCTGTCCATGGTGGGATGTTATGCCTGAAATTTCATACTCGGCACACTCTTGACACAGTGGATCTGGGAATGTTGAATTCCCTAACGATTTCCGAAATGGCATGACCCATGCGTCTAGCTCCAACTAACATTCCGCGTTCAAAGTCTGTTAATTCCCGTCTTGCGGTCATCATCACGTCAAAACCTCTTCGCATGAATAACTTGAACAGAAATGAAAGCTCTGCGAAAGCACTGCGCATTTATACCTGTTCTACGCGATGCTACTGCCATCTGAAAATTTGCATATTGCTATCCCATGACTTTTGTCACTTCAGTGTATATGTGAACAAGGGTTTTCAACTATGAAACTTAGAAAGAATTATTTCAGAAGTAGACTGACAGATGAGCATTTAACTTCATTCCTTAGAATTAGTACATCTCACTCCGAACCTCAATATAGGGAACTTTTAAAAATGAAATCGCGATTTGATTCATCTCATTAACATATTTAAATTGTAATGCTTTTATATTGTTTTTAAAATTTTAGAAAAATGTATCTTAGAACGCCAACCTTTTTTTTTTTTTATTTTGATCTTTGGCAAGCGACCGAAAAGGTTTGCCAACCCCTGGTCTAAAGAGTCTGGGTTTCAACAGATGGCGATTTATTGCACCGGATAGAGTCACATGGAGAAAGCTCATATAGATTGCCGTAGCCTGTAACAAGATGCAGTGCTGAGAAAGAAGAAGAAGAAGTTAATCTGAAACGATCCTTATAGCGTATTTAGTTTAGTATACGTGCTTTATAAAATCCGAAATTTATAAGTTAAATATACTTTATAAGGAAAGTAGTTTAACATTTCAAAGATTCGTGGCTCTTACTTTAGTTTTGCTTCTTCTTTTGTGCCAACGTCCCATTTCTGCACACCGAAGGGAGCACTGAAAGAAAAAGAATCAAGTTACCATAATGGGAAGAAATGGAACCATTATTTATTTATCCAACTTAATTTGGAGTTGGAATAAAAACTAATAAGCAAACTAATAAATAGGCAATATTTTTTTGTTGTTGTTCTAATGCAAACGCTCAGACAGTTGCATTTCATGTCTTAAGGTAAGTACTTCACCGACGTTACTCACTTAGTACTACCCAGGAGGTGCGTGTAGCCTGAAGATAAGCTACGAATGCGGAGTAACAATACCCCCGCAACGCTCTACGATCCTGTTAGACCGGAACCTACGGTTTAAAGTGGATTCCGAACCCCTACAAACATTCATGGCACCGCCGGGACTCGAACACGAAACCTGCGGTGCCGAACGCCAGCCACTCGGTCATTCAGGCCCAAATATGAAATATAATATTGCGCATCTGTGGCGCTTGTGTTCCACTCATACATGCTATAAGTAGTTCACCAAAGAGTGATGGGAGCAGGTTATTGCCTTCAAAAAGTGCACATTTGTATATCGTATGAGTCAAAAAGTGGAAAACTCACTGCCAATAGAGAGTATGATTTAAAGTTGCCGATATCGCCATCAAATTCAGAAAAATATAGCAAAAATAAATTTTATTAGGAAACCTCATGAAATAAAAAAAAGTAATTAAAAGACAAACGCAAACACATTTTTTTTTTTTTTTACTGTTTCAAACTTCAAAAGTATTTCTTAAAAAGAAACAAAGAACTATTTTTAAATTCGTTTAGTCAAATATTTACAAATAATTTACTATATGTATGCAAATAAAAACAGGCATTTTTTTTTTAATTAACTGTAATTTTAAAATGTTTAATTTTATTTTTGGGCTAAAAATTTGATTTTATAAATTAAAGTTTTATCTAATTAAAAAGCTTTTATTAGAATTTTTCCGTAATGCTTAGTAATGCACTCAATACAAAAATTAAAAAGAATTGGAACTCTCAAGTTCAAGTCTTTTTTTTTTTAGTTTGTAGTTTTTATATTATTCACATCATAATTTTTATTAGTTTATCATTTAAATCATTTTTATTTTCTTACTAATTTTGTGAATATTAACAAGATACATTTAAAATCAACCGATCTTGAAAAGACATTTTAAAATATTTTAAAAATGAAAAGATATGATTTTAATTAATCCAAAATAATAATGATTTTAATATTTATAACATTACATTTTAATTAATTAAAACAATATCGATTTTAACGGTTACAATAGCTACAAAGTTAGTGAAACAAAATTGCCCAAAAGTTTATCAAGAAATAGATTATCGATTATCAGAAAACTTCAAAAAGATTAAATCTTTTATTCAGCAATTTATTCGATACACCCAATCAATTTTGAGTACAAACTTGAGTCAAAGGAGGTTACATAATTCAAGTTGTAAGTCAAATAAAATTATGCATTGCAAGCAATTTTATTTTATTTTCCACTTAAATTTGTATTGACATATCTTATTTAATTTTCAATATGTTTTAAAGTATTTATCTTTTTTTTTTTCTGTTTTGGATAAGATAATGTATTTTTTGTGCCCGACTCGTGGACTCAAGTGCTCCACTGAGGAGCATGAGGGCTGCGGTTCCATCCGCTATCGGTTTTGTTGTAGACACTGTTTGAAAAAATGAGTTGGCTCGATAGTGTTTGGGATGTTCAGCATCTTGCCTCGTTTGTCAGACTACCCGGTGGAATGTTTTTCGTGTTTTCTCCCATACAATACACAAATGCTGGGTAGTTCCCCTTAAAAAATGCTACCGGAAGGCACTTCCTCAGCGATTTGGAGTCAAGTCAAACTTCTACCTACCTGTGCTCCGTCAGAACAGAAGCTGCCCCCTTCTCTTCTTCCATGAGAAGGATTCATGGTATAATGTTGCTGTCTACCATGTGGGATAAGAAAAAAAAAATGTATTTTTATGTATTTGATGATATTTAAAGATAACTTATTTTATCACTGATTTATTTGTCTATTAATTTCTTAATTTGGGGAACAACGTCAACACTAGAACGACTAGCAGAGTGGTAATGGAATCAACTAATGCAGACGGGCTCTGGTTGAGATCCGATGGTGGTATCCATTGCTGTTACTGATTTTAAAAACGAGGAACTTCAGGCGACTGTTAAAAAACATTTAAGATTTTCTGATCGATAATCAAGCTGCCTGGTAAAAGGTTTTCTAATTTTCTCGCGCAGACAACGTAAATGCGGGTCTATGAAAAAGTCTTTAAAAAAAAAATGTTTAAAAGTTCTTGCGATTTTTGGTCCTAAGTCCTAAAATCCTTAAAATTCGAAAGACTATGTCTGACTTTATCACCCGTTGGTTGGTTGTTCGTGGTATACTTAAATGGAACATGAGGTCCCCCACCCTTGGTCAACTAATTGACGCTTGCGCGACTAGCATAGTGATAACGTGAGCAAGCGTGCAGGCGGGTTCGGGTTGAAATGCAGTGATGACGTCCATTGCGGTCACTGATTTCAGGAAACGAAGAAAAACTTGATGGCGATTATTAAGATATTCTCATCAATAGTCGAATGCCTGGTAAGGGTTTTCCGATTTTCTTTTCTAAATAGATAAGGTCTGTGAAAAAGTCCTAAAGAAAAAGTGTAAAAAGTTCTAGGACATTTGGTCCTAAGTCCTAAAATCCTAAAAGTCGAAAGCTATGCCTGCCCTTTATCACCCGGGTTTGTGGGTTGTTCGTGGCATACATAAATGGAACACAAGGCTCATACTTGGTCAACTAATTGAAAACCCTTTGCACATTCGAGGGCTTAGTTTCCAATCCAATGGTGGTGTTCGTTACAGTCACTGCTTTTTTTTAAAAAAGAGATTAGATGGTAATAGGAATAGCGTGTGTAAGTATCGTATAATACAAATCTCATCTAGTCTCTCACCTTGTTAGTCGTATTATTGCTAAGTGAGATTTGTATTATACGAGGTGCAAATGGCAATCTGAGAAATTCCTACTGAATGGGATCATCGGCAAATAGGTTGTGGCATACATAAGTAAAATACAAGAAAAAAAAAAATGTCAACTTACAGTGTTTAATAAAATAATTCTATTTCCACTTACATTTTTAGTTTCGATTCATATTTCAAGGGACAAAATTATTTCAAATTCCATACGATCTTAACTGATGTTGAATTGAACTACTCATTACATTTAAATATTGTGAGTACATTTAATTTCTTTAATTGTATGAGTTCCGATATAGCTATTTTCTTATTTTTCGGAAATTAGATAGAAATAAGTGGAAAAACAGAAAAATAACAAAATACAATATAAAACTAAATAATAGAAAAGAAAATTAAGTAATAATAAAAAACTAAATAAAATAATAGAACTTTTTATTAATATTATAGTAATATGACCTATCATATAATTAAAATTTTGAAATGTACATCTGAAATCAATATAAATACATAAAAATGTAGTTTTGAAGATCGTTAATAAATATATATAAAAAAAAATTTTTTTTAATAAATATATATATTTTGTTCTAGTAGATTAATTACTTTTTTTCTATATTTTAATTTGCATAAATAGAAATTTATATTAATTTTTTGACTTTGACATGATATTTTGATATTGATTTTTACATATGTTGTTTAAAATGGTGCTATTTATTAGTATACTTCTTTCGTTATAGTTGCTAATTCTATAAACAAAAGACTGCTTTTTGAAATACAATCATAATTAATATCCTTTTATATTTCCTGCATTAAGTGAGTTGAAATAAATGATAGCAAATTAATTTTTTTTTAAATTTCTGTACTTAGAAAGCTATTTCTCATTCTGCTATGGTACATTCTTTAACTGTGTAATTTTCATTTAATTATAATTATATGTATCGTTATTTTAATTTAAAAAATTAATCTTTTTAAATAAATTTTTTTTAAATTTTTTAAATAAAGAAATTAATTTAAACAAATTAATCTGCAATTTTTTTTTTAAAGAAATTAAAAAAAATAATCTGCAATTTTTTTTTTTTTTTTTAAATAAAGAACAGATTACGTTGAACAAATTAATCTGCAAAAATTTAAAAAAATAACAGATTACGTTGAACAAATTAATTTGCAGAAGATTTTTTTAATAAAGAACAGATTACGTTGAACAAATTAATCTACAAAAGAGTTTTTTTAAAATAAAGAAATTACAGAAAAGATATTTTGTTAAAAATAAAGAACAGATTAAGTTGAACAAATTAATATTCAAAAGATTTAAAAAAAAAAAAAAAATTAATCTGCAAAAGATTTAAATAAAAATAAAAGAACAGATTACGTTGAAGAAATTAATCTGCAAAAGATTTTTTTTTTTTTTTTTTAAAATAAAGAACAGATTACATTGAACAAATTAATTTGTACAAGATTTTTTTTTAAATAAAGAACTTATTACTTTGAACAAATTATTCTGCAAAAGATTTTTTTTTAAATAAAGAACAGATGACATTGAACAAATTAATCTGCAAAACACTTACTTTGAATTTTGAGTGGGAAGTATATTTCGTTCCGCTTGAACTGTTGTATCTGATATTTGAGGATGAACAAGCATCTTTAGATGTCAAACGGAAGGAGAACAAATGCTATTTTGCAATAATTAATTTGTCATCTCGCGAGAAAAGTGGCGATCGAATCGATGCAATCTTCTTTTCATCTGTATTCCCCCCTCCCTATTTTCTTAAATACAAAATGTTTCCAGTAGCAACGGCTGCATTAACGGATAATAGATGTCTTTGATAAAGTTTTGGATGCAACACGTATTTTTTAATACGCTTTTATTAGTTTCACCTGTATGTTTGTTTGTTTGTTTGTAACTGACTCTTTGGGCTCGATTTTGCCCTACTTTAAACGATCAGATTTAATTTAAACGTTGTAGACTTATCAAGAACCGACGACACTAAAATATTTTGATAAGTTTATTATCTCATCATGATTAGGATCGCCAGGATTAGTGATCTTATTTTAACTTAGGCAGAGCAATTTAACCCATGTAAATGAAAGTACCCAAGACATTCAAACCTACGTGGGACAATGGCACAACGGATAACGGGCCTGACTACGGATTAGGAGATCCCTGTTCAAATCCTGACTGGCTCGATATATTCGCATTTAGCCTTTGTTTTAATCACGATTAAATTATTGTAAGAACTGTAGTTCCAGTCCTCCGTACCGGGATGTCATTTAAATATTATAGTCTAAAAACACGCTTTTAGAGTTAATCAAACTAAAAGGTAAAAAAAATTGTTTAAAAACATAAGAAATCAAACTAAAAAGAAAAAAAATTGTTAAGATAAGAATAAAATGACTGACGAAAAATGAATGTCACTGTTCTAAAAGCGTGGGGTGCTTTTGTATGACTTTTAAAACTAACTCTGCATTTCGGAATGAAACTAGTGAAAATGATAACGATTGGTATCGAACACCCCACGCTTTTAGAACAGTGACATTCATTTCTCGTCAGTAGTTTTATTCTTATGTTAACAATTATTTTTACTTTTTAGTTTGATTAACTCTAAAAGCGTGTTTTTTAGTTTTTTTAAACTATAATTTTACATAAAACTGGAATATATAAGTTGACAAAATTTTTATGTGGGAATTCATTTATCAGAATAAAAGAATAAACGGAATTAAATCTTAATTAAAATGTATGACGATATTATTCTTAAAGAAATTAAAAGGATGGTAGTTTTGAATGCATATTCAATATATCATAATATATTATCGTTTGTTGACAATAGATTTTAAAAACTTATAGAAAAATCGAATAAAATTTAATAAAATAAAAATTTTGTTTTTGGTTACTTTAAAAGAATAAACTAATGAATGGAATCACTATCTTCACTGACTCAAGGTATGCCCTACATGCTCTTAATAAATTTGTCTCAAGTATGATCTTGTACATTGTATCTCTTTTAGAACAAATCCACTGCTTGCAGAATGTATCCTGCAATGGATCCCTGCTCATGTGGATTTGGAATTGAATGAAATGGCAGATACTTTGGCGGAAAATGCCAGAAGTCTGGATGAGACTGTCATTCCTACCTTCCTTGCAGATACAAATACCTTGGCAAAAATTAAAATTCCATCTAAGATCAAAACTAAATACCAAATTGCAGAACTCAATGTCGACAGAAAAACAGCCACTACTCTCACAAAAATAAGGCTGAAACACCACAAAAATACGAAAGTTTCTGCTAATGGCGTTAAAAAATACCAAAAATGAGGTAACTGCCCTGATGTCGAGCTTACTTCTCACCGTGTCTTTGATTGCCCAGTTGTTAAGCATTGTCTGGACCTTCCCTCGGAAGAGGATTTTAATTTCGAGCTGGTAATCAACATATCCAATATTAATTAGCCTCCGATATTTGATTCCTTTGTACTTTTCAGAAAACAACAATAAAGAATAAACTAATAAACATATACATATAGACAATTAAGCATCATTTTTCAACTACAAAAACTGATAATTATATCAAGTCTATGGTATATTATTACTTACTCGTCTGTACAATATTTCCACTGAACAAAACAGAAGCCATTTAACTATGTATACGAGATACTGAGAAAAAATCGAAAGCCTTTCGCGGAGCAGAAAAAATCAAACTTATCGAGGATATTAAATCCGACAAAATGAACTGTTCTAGAATAAAAATAATATGCTCGTTTTACGGAAATATTTTTAAACGATGACTCATTGGATTGAAATACATTTATTCCGAAAACTAATTCTTCCAATTTTTTTTTTTTTTTGTGATAATTTATCCTCAATGATTCATGAGCGCTAACAAAGGCATATAGATTTTATTTTTAAAAGTAAAAAAAAAATATTATGGTAAATTTAATTATTATAAATATTTTATCATACTTAATTATAATATTATTATAAATATTTAATCATATTTATTATCATAGTTAATCAGGGGTGGCAGCCCGCTGCCCACCTTGAATATTTTTTGTGGCCAGTGAGATTTATCACATTTTTACAAAATATATTTGTTTTATAATGTCCAAAATAGTGATAACCAATGTATTAAAATACATTATGTGTACATTCATATATTTCAAAAATTAACTATCTAATTTATGAGAAAAAAATTAACTTTGATTTTAAAATAATATTCTTCCGAATATATGACAGATATCGCCTGTTTTATTTATGAGTTTACAGTTATAAGTTCGCAGAATAATAAATTTTATTCTGCGAACTCATGATGCGCGCGCATCTTAGAACTTCTTCATCTTCTTATAAATATAACAGGTTTCATGTTTCACTTTAAGTGATCTCAGTGATCATCTCTAGATACGCATAGTGTATTGTTGATAGCAGAGCAAACCAGACTCTTAGTTGAAGTTGTTAGAGCATTTGATTGAACTTACATCTGCGAATAATAAAATTGACCAAACACAAAACACGTTCAAACATAACGGTCGCAACACCCATTACGATGTGACATTACGCCCATTACGATTGAGGATAATACCCAAATTGAGATCGATTTACAAAAGCTAATTGAAAGAGTGGAGAAATACATATCACACTAGTAAAATAAATATCTTTTAATGATTTCATTTTGTTTTATTTCGTTTATATTTACATATTTTTATATTTCATTTTTAGTTTTATATATTTCTTTACAATGTGCGTTTAGTATCACTAATATTAAATTACCTATGCTACATGTAAGAATCATAGTAAACCCAAAAGTAATAACTCATTCTGCTTCAATTTTTCATTCCAAATAAATGTCTATAGTGGGTGTAAATGTAATATGGGGATATGTAATTTAATGCGGCCCGCAGAGTTAGGATGCATTCCCAAAGTGGCCCGCAAGACCATTTGGGTTGGCCACTCCCGTCATAGTAAATATTTCATCATTTTTTTATTATTATTATTATTATTATTATTATTATTATTATTATTATTATTATTATTATTATTATTATTATTATTATTATTATTATTATTATTATTATTATTATTATTATTATTACTTTTACATTTGTTAATGAGAGGCCTGAATGACCTTGTGGCTAGCGCTCTGGCGCTCGGTACCACAGGTTTCGGGTTCGAGTCCCGGTGGTGCCATGGATTTTTGTGTGGTTCGGAATCCACTTTAAACCGTAGGTCCCCGGTCCTAATAGGATCGTAGAGCGTTGGGGGGGCATTGTTACTCCGCGTCCGTGGCTTATCTTCAAGTGACACGCCCCCCTGGGTCATGCAAAGTGAGTAACGTCTGTGCAGCTCTTGCCTTAATGCATCCAAGACCAAGCTGTCTAAGTGTTTGCCAGTTGCATTAGAACAAAAAAACATTTGTTAATGATATTTTTAGATAAAGAGTTATAAAATGCAAAAAGGATTATGAGAGTTTTGTTTTTCCCATTAATTCCTTAAAAATCAATGTCAATAAAAAAATTACAAAAATTTAAAAAATAACTATATCATTCCGAATAAAAATTATTTACATAGGCAAGATATTGAATAAAAAGATGAAAACTGCCAAACTATAAATACAGACGCAAAATTTTATTTTCATTTCTAATAACACGTAATCTGGAATTATTTATATCAAGAAAAACAAAAACAGGCTTTTATAATATTATAACCAAAATTAGTTGAAGATTCTAGAGAATTATAATCATATGATATTTTCTTTTTGTTTTGATCTGTCAGAATTCCTTTCTTCAAAAACAAGAATGAATTATTTTTTGCATCATATTTAGCAGCGCGTAACATTAGGGGGTTTGACATATTACTAAATGTGCGCTTTAGTAACTTTGGTAAATAAGATTTTTCCGTAACGAAAAATATCTTAAACTTGCGTTCCTCCAAGTTTGTATGGTGTAAGATATTATATATATAATTATTTATATATGTAATTCACCTGTGTTTGTCACAGAACTCCTCCTAAAAGCTGGACGATTGTGATGAAATTTTTGTGTGTGTTTGAGTGGGTCCCTGGATGGCTTAAATTCACAATTGCTCCTGGTAGGTGGCGCTGCAATCGGGTTCTTCTGTAAGTGTGTTTGTCACGGAACTCCTCCTAAACGACTTGTTCGAATTTGAAGAAATTTTTTTGTAAGTGTTTGACAAAACATGGAGAATATTTTTATGCTATCCCTATTGTAGTAAGTCGCCACCAAATGCTGCTGCAGTCTATCAACTTTTACACCGTTCAACCAATAACTATGAAAATTAGTAATAATATGTATTGGAATATGGAAAATACGTACGCGCTATGCACTTTATTGTTACTTGCCACCAGAAAGTGCTGCAGCATTTCCCGTTTAAAGGACCATTTATATATCGTTTAAACGATGTCCATGAAAATTAGTGTGCCTATATATAATGGAATATGGAGAATATATTCGCGATATGTAATTTTCTTTTTTGGCAGGACACAATGCATTTTTTTTTATAAGACAGGACATATATACATATATATATATGTGTGTGTATGTGTGTATTTATGTTATATATATATGTGTGTGCATAGAACAAAGGTTTAAAAATAGGATGGGAAAATGAAATTTTAGAAATATAATCAATTATCAATTGGTATAACATTAATTTCATTTTTATCGGTAATTTTCAGTATAGTTTTCATGTGTTCTTTTTCATTTAACCCATATGTTTCAAAAACAGTGTTTTCTAAAGAATTTAAATTTATTCAAAATGCTTTATTGACGTAATTGAAAACCATTAGATATACATAAGCATTGAATTTTAAACGGCAAAAACCGCAGAGACAGAGATCCAAAACGTCCATATGCATTTAAACAAAAACACGACGAACAATAAGTCGTTCAAAAATCAGCAAAGACCTATAAGAAATTAATTATAATATCCTTAAGACAGCTTCGTCAAGGAATAAATATTCTAAGGATATTAAAAATATGTTATTTTTGTCCTCTGAAAACAAGTCAAAACAAATCTAGCGGCGCATTCCAATAAAACATGCTTTTTCCTATATTTTACGGTTTCAGAAAACCTTTCATATTTAAGACATTTAAAAAAATTCTTTTAAAAATGCTGAATCACACAATTTCCGCACAACCAGCAAATTTTTAATTTGTTTCTGGGTTTTTTGACGTTTACCTTTTATGACGTTTAGTGACTTTCAGTATTGTAGCATCAGCAATTCGAATTTGAATAAATTAAATGCATAAGATTGCTTTTTTTGTTTTTCTTAATGAAACCAATTAAAAAGCACATAAAATGTTCTAAAAAAATGTGCTGCTTTAAAATTTTTTCTTTATTTTTACATTTTCTGAAATTTTTTTTTAATTAAAAGTCTTCATTAAAAGAAATACAGCTACAAAAAAAAAATAAATAAATACAGAATGCCTACTTGGCAAAATCAATTGTAGAATACTTCCTACATTTTTTCCTATTTTATTCTTAACATTATTTATTATACAAAATTCATTTTAAATTGTAATGTTTGCTAATATTTTAGTTAAGTTAGAATATTAACATATTAAACATTGGTTTTACAGCTATAGTTATACAGTTATTGAATTTACAGCTGTAGTATACAGTTATGAATTCTACAGAAAATGAAATACAACTACAAAAATGTAGAATACATACTTAGCAAAGTACAATTTTTTTCTACGTTTTATTTTTACTCTTAACATTGTTTATTATACACAATTCATTTTTAATTGTAATGTTTTCTAATCGTTTAATTACGTTAGAATATTAACATAATAAACATTAGTTTTTTACAGTTGTTGTTTTTTTTACAGCTGTAGTTTACAGTTATGAATTCTACGGAAAATGAAATACAGCTACTAAAATGTAAAATACATACTAGGTAATTAAGTAATATTAGTATACTTAATGTTTGCTACCTAGTATCATTGATTGTTAATATATATATATATATAATATTAAAATTAATATTTAATATACTAATGTACTTAATATACTTAACGTTAATACTTCTACATTATAACTATACTTAACGGTAGTATAATTGGACGTTCAACAAATTTTTTCAAAATTTTATTTAATTCTTAACATTCTTTATTATACACAATTCATTTTAACTGTAATGTTTGCTAATTGTTTAATTAAGTTAGAATATTATCATAATAAGCATTGGTTTTTTGTTCATCAGTTTACATTCGAAATAACTGCATTATATCAAAATCTTACAAAAATTTGTATATAAAAAATGTACAATTATCTTTATTTAATGCTATGGTAAATGTACTTTTTTTATCATTAAGAATTAAAACTTAAAATAGATATAAAATTGAAAAGGAATACATCACACTAAAAATTCCTCAAGAATATTTAATAAAAATATTGATATTTTCTCTACATAATAAAGTTCTGAAGAATAAAAAAAAAGGATCAAATTAGTAATAGATTACTGTTCTAGATATTATTTAATAAATGCATGCATTGTACAGTAATTTGACGTTGTTTATCATTGATACGTTGACAGAACAATTGTAGTATTACTGATAAATTATTATGTCAGCTAATTTATTGATACACACAAAGCGGCAGTAGATAATTCAAGAGTGAATGAAATAGTGAAAATTATATCTTTAATGCCGCTGATTATTTTTCAAAGAAATTTATTTATTAGGCGAAACCTTTTGAACTTTAGACTTCTAAAGTCCATAGTACGCGTCATTCAAGGAAAATAGGGGAAAAATCTCTTTAAAATAATCTACTACTGTGTCCAAAAAGTAAGACCCATTTTAAATTTAAAATTCCCAGGGTTTATCAATTTTTTCTCTTTTAGGTGGATGGCACTGTCCTTGACATCTGTGTGAAATTTCACGTGAAAATATTCATTAGTGTTTGAGTTGTGCTTGACTTTGTGAGACGCTGAAACTGATTCCATCGATTTTTGAAATGTCTGAATTATTGGCGTAAAGAACTTGCACTAAACTTTGTCTGTGGAAACGTATAGAATGTTGCAGAAGGCATTCGGTGAGCATTCCTATATCGGAAAGAAATTTTTACAAGTGGTAAAAACAGTTCAAAGAAGGCAGAGAACGCGTTGAACACGAAAAGCCCACTGGTCGATCATCCACCTCAACCGACGAAGCTCACGTCCAAAAAATTAAAGATTTGGTGCTTTCAAATCATCGATTTACAATTAGAGACCTTGATGATGATGTTGGAATTTCAAAAGGATCGGTCATTTCCATTTTGGGCCTCAAACACGTCAAATATCGATTGGTACCAAAAACACTGAATGAGTCAGCTTACACTACATTGGTTCTTCGTGAAGTTTTCGCCAAAAATGAAACCCATATCGTTCCACAACTACTGTATTCACACCATGCAACTTCCGGTTATTCTCTAAACTCAAAAGACCACTCCGGAGACACCGTTTTGAGTCGATTGAAGAGATTCAACGTGAATCGACGTTTGAAAGCCATCGCTGACGATGGCTTGTTAGCATGCATTGAGGATTAGAAAAAAATTGGCATAAGTGCATTGTGTCCGGAGGAGATGACTTTGAAGGCAATGAAATAAATTTGGAAGAATAAATAAAGAGTTTTTGGAAAAAAATAATTGGTCTTACTTTCTGGGCACAGTAGTACCAGTACATTTATTTCATTTATGTATATAAACAATGTAAAGAAAAATAAATATAAAAAAAATAAAATGTAAATAAGAATTTAAAAAGAATTAGATTACAGTTGTTCAATTTGCTTTAATGTTTGGTTCAATTATTGTGTTAACCAAATAAAAAATGATTAGTCAACAATTTTCAATTGTCGCATTTTTTAAAAAAAAATATTCAAATATAAAATTGTTTATTCACAAATATATTTTGAACTAAATAGGTTTGAGTTTTTTAGTGCCTAATCTGTTGAGCCTAATTTAAAAAAAGGATATGTTTCGTTTACTTATGTATACTTTTACTTTATGATATATTATTTACTTTTTATGTCTGTTTACTTTTCTAACAAACTATAAATGGATAAAATGGATACGAATCTATATTAAAAAATCAGAAAAACGTTTTTTTTTAATTATATATTATGATTTTTAAAGTGAAGTTGACATATGATGAGACGGACCAGATTTTTAGCATTCGTGCTTTAAAGACTCATGTCTGTAAACTTATGCATTTTTACATAAATTCAGCAACAACACTTCGGCTACTAATAGAAATCAAATGCTAAATTTTAGAGCACTTGAAATAGGTATAAAATTTGAATACAATTATATGAATCTAACAAAAAACAGTCAAATTGTCAGTCGTTCTTAAATAAATATTGTATGAAATTGAACAATGGAACACGTAAATATGCAGAATAATGCAATAGAACAAAAAACAAGTAATAATTTTTTTTAAAAGTCAATCCCTACTTTTTTTCACTATACTGCAGAAAGTCTCTATAAATAATTTTCATTCATATTTTTAAGTTTATCTGGCGCCATCTATTGGTAGATACATGCAACTTAAATCTAAAAAAACTAAAATTAATTAATTAAATTTAATTACTGAATTAATATTTGAAAAAACTGTATTAACATCAGGTGTCATCCACTACAAGTTCAAAAAAAAATGCATTTGAACTCGAGTGGATGAATAAAAAGTATTTTATGAAAGATTGAAAATTGGAACAAGATATATATAGGAGAGTGTGAGTTAATAGAAGGTATTGAATAAATAAATAAAGATATGGTAGAGCAATGAGGTAGAAAAAAATAAAATTTTAAAAAAGTATAACACATATACAGGTTTAAGAAAATGTGTTAAAAATTTAAGAAACTGAAAACTTAAAAATCTGATTATTTAAGAAAATGACTAAATGCTATAATTAAAAAGAAAAAAATAACGATTAAAATATAAAGAAGAAAAAAATATCTTTGTCAAGCTGATATAGAAATAAAAATCTTGTTCAAGCAGAAAATGAATTTCGTAATTTAAAAATTGATTTTAATGATCCTTATATTTTATTATACTATAATAACTGTTATAAGTCCAACATGCTATATTAGTCTTGTTAAATGAAAGCAACAAAGAATGTTTACAGAAAGAGGTACCTTTTAACATAGATTTTTTTGCTGCGAAATTTGATAAAAGAATACTTAAAAGTATACTTACTAACTTACTAAATACCTGTTAAAATCATTTAGTTAACTGGTCAATTTATTATTTTCAGTTAAATTCGGTTTCAAAAAATTATAAACACAAATTAATGTTTTGTCTTACGTATCAAAGGCATAATTTCAATTTTTCTAGTAAATAATTTCAAAAAAATATTTCATATTATTATAATATAGTCGAAAGACATATTCTATATATTTTATAATTTCGGAAACAATATTATATTCCATATTTATCAAATAAAAAAATAAATTCATTTCTAGAGTTTGTTTTGTCGCTCTACGATCATTTTGTGCATACTTTAGGTAATTATATCGCGACCTATAGTTTAACGCTGAATTCGAACCACTAACAAACATCCGTGCCACTGCCAGGATTCGAACCTGAAGCCTGTGGTACCAAAATGCTAACCAATTGGCCATCAGGCCGTATTTCTTTCTAGAAGAAAAGAATGCAAAAACAAAGCATAAAATATAATTATTAGAAAATTAATTTAACTATTTCTTCATTGGCGCAAAACTGTCCCTTGGAACTGTCCCATCTGAATACTGACAGATTTCGAAACATGAGATATTTTTATTATTACGGGGTAGGGTTGTCAGCCCTACGCCCAACAGCCTATTAGACCGGGACCTACGATTTAAAGTGGATTCCGAACCACCACAAAAATCCTTAGTATCACTGAGACTCGAACACGAATCCTGTGGCACCAAGCGCCTAAACGTTAGACACTCGGCCATCAAATCCCAATGTATCTGTTCGCTCAGTATAGTATAGAGGGTATTAATTTAGTCGACCAAAATGTCTTGTTAAATTTGAATTTAGTGGTTAAAAATAAGATTCTAGATATTTTGGCCATATAATCGACTTGCCAAAAAAAATGTATCGCTAAATTTAGTTTAAGACTAAAATATATGGGGAATCTCTTTTTTTTTTTCTGTTAAAAGCAATAAAAAGCTCAATAAAGATTTTTTGCCTTTTTATTATATCTGTTTTTTCCTGTTAGAACAAAAATCAGATGTAAACAATACAAATCTATTAAGATAAATATTAAAAACTTCAAATTTTTTTTTTTTTTTACAATTTATATTACGATATCTTACAATATCCTAAATTTTAATTTAAGAAAAATTTCAATAATATTAATACACATACAAAACAACATCACCAGATATATATATTAACGCTTTCAAAAATTACCCCAATTTTTCATTAAATATTCAAGAAATATTTTTTAAAAAAACTATGTAAATAAAACATTCTTCACTAAAAACTGCTACTTCTATCTTCAAAGAGCCAAAATGAGTACTCATACTATATCGACATTTAAAATAACAGCTTTCAAAAAAAGGTATTTACCGATGAATTGTTTTGTGAACTAACACACATGTCGCATGTCATCTCAGTAACAATGAAGACAGTTCTGTCGTTAAATTGTCAAACTTCTCTAAGTTACAAATAGGAAAAAAAATGAAACAGAACAGTATAAAGAATACCTTGTTTCCTTTTTTGAATGACGTATTCATTCGAGTTTAATATTTCTATGCATTGTATTTAAATATATTTTTCTTGTTGTAATAATTTATCGTTTGGATGTTTTGGATATCGTTTGTTGTGTGGTTCTATATATTTAGGATTCGTATGAGTAGATTTATGTAAATTATTGTTCTTTTAGCATCTAGAATTTTTTTATTCGTCTGATAACGTACTACACATTTTTATTCAACAGTTTTTAAATTTTTTTTAAAAAATAACAATTTTTGAATTTCGTATAAATAGTTTCCATGACAATTAATATAAACAGAAAAATTAAACTTGTTTAAAAATGGTATGGTTGCACAAGTATTTATTGCACTTTTTTGTGAAGAATTTATCGTTTGGTTTTTATTTAATAATAACATAAATAATTTCATGTAAGTTATTGTTCTTTTAGAATCCAAAATTTTTTTATTCGTCTGATAACGTAATATTTTTTTTTTTATCCGTCAGTCTTTAAAATTTTTTAATAAAATAAAATTTTAAAATTTCATATAAATAGTTTCATGACAATTAATATAAACAGAAATGTTAAATTTGTTTAAAAATGGTATGATTGCATAAATATTTACTTTTTTGTGAATAGTTTATCGTTTGGGTTTTATTCTATATTAATTTAACGTTCTATATTAATCGCATGTAAGTTATTGTTCTTTCAGCATCTAGAATTTTTATTCATCAGATAACTAATACATGTTTTTTATTCATCAGTTTTTTTAAATTTTAAATAAAATAATTTATAAAGTTGGTGCAAATAGTTTCCATGACAATTAATATACACAGAAAAGTTAAATTTGCTTAAAAATGGTATGGCGGCACAAGTATTTATTGCATTTTTATGAATAGTTTATCGTTTGGTTATTAATTTCATGTAAGTTAATTGTTAATCATCTAGAATTTTTTTTATTTGTCTGCTAAGATAACACATGTTTTTATTCATTAGTTTTTAAAATTTTTAATAAAAAAATAATTTATGAATTTGGTATAAATAATTTCCATGACAATTAATAGCAAACAGAAAAGTTAAATTTGTTAAAAAATGACATGGTTGCACAAGTATTAATTGCACTTTTTGGGAATAGTTTATCGTTTGGTTTTTTATTTAATGATAACATAAATAATTTCATGTAAATTATTGTTCTTTTAATGTCTAAAATCTTTTTTTATTTATCTAATAATGTAGTACATGTTTTTTATTCATCAATTTTTTTTTTTTCTTCAAATTTTTAATAAAATAATAATTTATAAAGTTGAAAATAATTTTCCAGACAATTGAAATAAAATTTGTTTTAGAAAAGTTAAATTTGTTAAAAAATGGTATGGGTGCGCAAGTATTTATTGTGAATAGTTTATCGTCTGGTTATTATTCAATATTAATATAAATAATTTCATGCATATCCTCTAGAAATTTTTATTCGTCATTTTTTTTAAATTTTAAACTTTTTAATTTTTTAAAATTATTTTTATTTAATTTTTTAAAAATTTAATAAAATCATAATTTATAAAAATAATTTGTAAATAGCTTCTATGAAAATTAGTATCAAATAAATAGTTACATTTATTTAAAAATGATATGGTTGCACATGTATTCATTTTCACTTTTTAGTTTATCGTTTGATATTATTATATCTAACGATATCGTTCGATTATAGTTCAATATTAATATAAATAATTTCACATAAGTTATTGTATTTTAGTATCTAGAATTTTTTTAGTCGTCTGATAACATAATACAAGCTTTTTGTCCGTTAGAACATATTAAGTTATCCATAAAAACACGTTATCAATTTATAAAAATGATATAAGTAGTTTCTATGGCATTTAATGTAGTTTCAATTTGTTTGAAAATGATATTGTTCCACATTTATTTATTTACAGTCTTTTGTGTATCACTTATCAGCCTAAAATTAGTTTTTTATCGCTTTATACCTGAAAGTATAACTTCAAACGTTAAAATTATTTTAGTATTAACATAATTTTTACTTAATGATTCATATTAATAATATAACGTTATGTTTTATCATACTGAACTAATGATGATATGTTTGGTTTTTCATGAATATGGCTGCAAGAAAATAGTATTTAATAGACGATACTGTAGACGTGACTCGCATAACATTGTGTTTAAAATTGTTTTCTTTATAAAATATCTACATCATTTAAAATAGTTAGATAAATGAAAATATTTTACAGGAAAATAAAGTTAGCGTATTAATGGTAACTGTTATTTATAACGGCTGATAATATGCTTACACTTAGTACATGGATTTTTAATTGTAATATTTAATATATATCATTTATATATATATTAAATATTATTTAATATAAATAAAATATTAATATATATAAATATTATTTAAAATACTAAATTATTTATTTATATATATATATATATATATATATATAATTTAATTTAGCATTTTTAAAAATGAATTCATAAAGGTAAACGTTACAAAAATTTATTAGGTTTATTTAAAATCATAATAAGATAACTTTTAAATTCTTATAAATTACAACTAAAATTTGTATTTATGAAAAGTAATTGAATTGTATAGTTAACTAACTATCCAGTGCTAATCAGTTAGTTTAATTTGATGAAATATGAATAAAATCCATCAATTCACTTTACATAATCAGTTAAAAAACTATTGATTCAATCAAACCCGAGCCTTCAGGTTCGAATCCTGGCGGTGGCATGGATGTTTGTGAGTGGTTCGGAATCCACTTTAAACTACAGGTCCCATCTAATTCAACCCAAAGTATGCACAAAATGACCGTAGAGCGACAAACCAAACTCAAAATCAAACTCGAGAATTTAAATATTATCAAATCAAAATTCATAACTTATTGTAATAAATATCATAATATGCATGAAAAAACCTCTTTATAAATAAATTTTGTGGTAAGACATTAGCATTCAAACAGATTAAATGTTTTATTAATTAAGTTATAAAATAAGTTTTATAATAATAGTTAATTCTCTTTAATTCTTTACTTTTTAAAAAATTCAAATTGTTTTAAACATATAAAATACCCAAAATTACTTGTTTAATTTTTTAATATACATACATTGAATTTTAAGATTATAGATTTTTCTTTATAGGCTATTTTTATTATAATTTTATTAATAATTATATATTTTATAAAAATTTATTATGATATAATTTATTATTGTTTTATAAAAATTTATTATAATATAAAATTTATTATAAATTTGTTAAAGAACAAGAAAATTGAAAAAAAGGATCGATAAGCAAATCACTATTTATAAAAAATCTTTGTTAAATTGAATTATTTACAAAATAAATTTTTAAAAAGTGATTTTCAAAAAAAAAAAAAAAATTAATTCCTGGTAAATCATTTGTATTGAAGTATCAAGTTTGAAGTAAAGAAAAATATAAAATAACAATGCATTTATTAAAAATTAATAAAAACCATTCTTTAAATCCTCAATTATAAATCACGCTCACTTGAATATATTTGATTATATTTAAAAAAAAATTTAAGTTAATAATTTTACGAAAATAAATTCAGAGAAATTGAGATGTTTCGAAATATACAAATACCATAAAAAATCATTATATCAAATTAAAAAATATTTATCAAATATCATGATAAAAATATCAACTATCATCACAAAAAATATTTATGAGTCACAATTTAATATTCATTTTTAATATCCTAAAAGATTCTACAAGAGCATTTAACATGATAGCCCATATAAATGATGACTTAAGTAACCATGAGTTTCAATCTTCGAAAAATTCATCAGAAATATTTCTCATTAATTTAGAAAAATTATTATTCTTAAAAGTAAATTAAATAAATTATCGCAATCTTATAAAATTGCAAACATTTAATTATTATTAAAAATACGACAAATTAAAAAAGATATTCAAGAATAATTGTTCATGAAATACTTAAGTGACCATGGGTTTCCATCTTGGAAATGATGACCAATAATATTTCTTATGAAGTTAGAAAATCTTTTATTCTTAAAAAGTAGATTACATAAATTATCGCAATCTTATCAAATTGCCTACATTTAAATATTATTAAAAAAATACGACTGACTAAAAAGAATAATTATTCATGAAAGAACAATCCAAGAAAGATTTGCAAAAATAATTTAAACAATGATAATTAAAAGGTGAATTTTCAATTGACAAACTTTAATCACATAATTTAAAATAAAATATTTAAAAAAATTATTTTTATTATGTTAATTATGGTAATAAGTATCTAAATTAGTTCCTTTAGGTAATACAAGTATCTCCTACAATCAGTTATTTAATCAGCTATCAGTTTTCAGTTAATTACTATGATCAATTAACTTTACCAAACAAAAATATACTTGAAAAATCATTTTGTAACTTACTGTAGAACTAAATCGTATTGATACACTTTAGAAGTCATCTCAACTACAGGAGAGTTCATGAACAACAACACAAAACATCCAGTACCAAGTTTTCTGTTATAAATCTTACAGAAAAATTCCTTAACATTGACAATATCCAGAAGTCCTTTATCGTAGACTGGCACACTAAACAATGTCTACCTTTCCCGATTTGTTATTTGCTCAGATAAGGGCATAAAAATCGGTTATCAGTTTGTGCAAGTCTGATAACATTTAAAAAGTAAATCTATTCAGGTAATACTGAGAGTGGCGTTATTATTATTATTGCTTATTGAATGATGTCATAAATGCAAGATCTCTTCCGATTTAGAAAGATTCTTGTGGTGTGAGGCACATGTGTGGGTGGAACACAAGTGATCTCCATTCCTTTGGCAATTTAAACCTTACTTTTCAAAGAATATGTTGTAGATTTATTTATTTTGTGTTGACTAGAATCGACATTGCACGTTGTTTGATGGATGTGTTATAGGAAACTGAAACTTCTAATAATAATAAAAAAAAAGCTCTTAAAAGGAAAACGAGAACAATGTCTCTTAAATTTATGGGAAGTAAGGTTTAAAGTTTTATAAATCTTTATTCTTTTTATCCTAGTTTAATAAAATGAAACGAATGAACTTGAATACAACGGTACATGTAATATAATTTAAAAGAATAAAGAAAATAAATTAAGAAAACGATATTTAAAACGAGTAATAAAAAACGATAATTAAAAGCGATAAATAAAAAACGTTAATTAAAAGCGATATTTAAAACGATAATTAAAAACGATAGTTAAAAACGATAGTTAAACTGCTAATTAAAAACGATTTTTGAAACGATAATTTAAAAACAGTATTTAAAACGATAATTAGAAAACGACAATGTAGAAATGATATTTAAAACGATAATTAGAAGACAATAATGAAGAAACGATATTGAAAAAACGATAATTAAGAAGTGATAGATAAAACGATAATTACAAAACGACATTTAAAACGGTAATTAAAAAACGATATTTAAAACCATAAGTAAAAACGATATTTAAAAAAACTATACTTAAAAGATATTTAAAACGATAATTAAAAAAAAAAAACCGGAAAAAACGATAATTAAAAAATGATACTTACAAACGATAATTAAAATAAATTAAATTATTTATCAGACTTTTCAAATATAAATGAATGCCTTTTTATTATATTAATGCTACTTTTAATACTCATTCAGTAAACGCATAATTTAAAAATTTTAAATGTATTTGAATTTTATATTCTATACACTAATATATCTCCTAAGTAAAAAATATTTTAACTAATTTTTTGTGTTCTACGATTTTCATAAATTTCCTTGTAAATGTACAGGAAAAAGAAATAATAATTTGCCCTAAGATAATATTAATGATATTCAATGTCCATTATTTAAATTGTTATAAGAAATAGAAATTACAAATAATTGATATTTCTATCTGCATTTACATTAGCAGAATAGAACATTAGATAAATTTTCATTCGAGATCAGTCATTTAGCTGATAGAAATAAATGAGTTATAATGTTCTTAGGATACTTATTCTTTGATATAGCTACCTTCGTGTTAGTATAGTTGCAGTTCTGATAGATTTTTGCTGATTTCTAACTGACTTATTCTTCACCTATATTTATATATTTCTTTATCTATTTATTTTTCTTTTTCTTCTCTTTCTTACATTTACTCTCTCAGCCAGCATCTTACGCACATTATTAAATCAGTTATTTAAATCATTTAAACCTGTCGTCAAAGTGCCAACTTACTGTAGTTATACGTTTTTGCCTTGTATGGCATTTGTTTGTTGTTTTTTAAAGAACACAAAAATTCAGACAAAATAGTTCGAAAAAAACAAATATTTATGAAACTACTAATCAAAAACTACAACCAAAAGCAATTATTCACACATTAAGAAGTTTCAAAAGACAATTCTTTTTAAAAATTCTATATAAAACTAATTGCAAACATTAAAGTATCGAAAGATTGTAAATTTCTTTTGTTTTTGTCTATAAATTTTTGAATATATATCTAGCACTAAATGAAAAAATATTGAAAATAAACCTAATTAATAATATTATAATGATATATAGTGCATAGATCAGAAATAAAAGCAAAGCAAAGTTTTATTTTAATTTATTCATTTTTATCTTTCGCCATGAATGATTTTTAAAAAATTGTAATAATAAACTCCTATGAAAAACAGGATGAGGTCTGCAGTTTGCTATTTGCAAAGAGGTATTTAGTTTTCCAGAATATTTTTATACAGCTTTATATTTACACAGCGATATCCTATCAAAGTTATATCATTTTGAAAATGTTTTATACCTACTTATCACAAGGAAAAGAAATGAAAATTTTACATGAATTTTCATTTTCAAAAACACAAAGAGAAATTTAATTTTCAATACGTAGAACTACAAAATACATTATTATGTGCAACACAGAAAACATAATTATTAAGATATCATGTTTTGAAATATTTACAAAATATTTAATAGTATTATCGACATAACGAACTGTGTAATTATTGTATAAATCTATTTTTAAAAAATAATCGGAATGTAATCTAATATTAAGCCAGTCAATCTAAAATAGTCCAGTTTTTGAATAAATTTTTTTTTTTTTTTTTTTTTTTTTTTTATCAGGTGCGTAGCTAAAAATCTCGAAATAATTATCAGTAGTAGTCGCAGCACTCTAGGTGAAGGAAATGGCGTCACAGAAACAGTGCGCAGGACCGGAAGTGACGAGGATTTGTCATCTTGGTAAAAGAGATTTCATCCTAGTAGGGGGTGTAAATTTTTCTCCCTTACAATGTAAGAATGTACTAAAGATGAGATATTGTTATTTTTTTTTTGGAACAATATGATTTTTTTAAAACTTTGTCTCTGTAGGGGGATAGGGTTGGAGAATTTCTCTTCCCCCTGAAATTTTTACGTTTGAGAGTACCCGTGTACAGATGCACATTGGAATAATAATTGATGAAATAAATCACATTAAAAAAAAAAAGAAAATGTATAAAAAGAAAAAGTCCATTGCTCAAATAATTCTCTGGTAATAAAATAGATTTGTAAAAAAAAACAATAATAATAATAATTAAAAAAGAAAAATAAGTTTTGTAAAAAAAAATAAGAAGAAGAAAATAAATTCTTTACCAAAATAATTTTGTAAAAATCATTTAATTAAAAAAATAAAATTGAAAATTATTTTTTGCAGCAAAAAAAAAAAAAAAAAGGAAAAAAGTCAATTTTTTTGAAATAAATCTTATTTGAAAAATTTAATTGATAGAGCAAATTTAAATAAAAAAATTCTCAAAAAATAAATTTTACAAAATAATGAAAAAATAAATTCCTTTACGAAATAAATCTAGTTAAAATTCCAATTAAAAAAAAATCATATGCCTTAAAGAAACTTTTAGTACATTTCAATGTTTTATTTTCGATGGCAGGTTAAAATAAGTAATAAAATAAAAGAGCACAAGGAATATAAAAAACAGCAACTAGAAACGAAAGAAACCACATAGTGACATGTTTAGCCCATAATATTTCAATGCTGCAACCGGAAAAAGGAGATTAAAAATTCTCCAAATATCCTCCCTAACAAGGCGAAAAACTTTTAAACTTCTGTTAGTCCTATTTTGTCACTTCTGTTCGTAATTATTTTTTAATTAAATGAAAACCTTATTTTTTCAATTCCGTCTATTAGTTCACACTCTCCAGGTCCTGAATGGCCTAGAGGCTGGCGCTCGGTACCACAGGTTTCGGGTTCGAGTCCCGGCAGTGCCATGGTTGTTTGTAGTGGTTCGGAATCCACTTTAAACCGTAGGTCCCGGTCCTAATAAGAGCGTTGCGGGTGCATTGTTACTCCGCGTCCGTGGCTTATCTTCAAGTTACACGCGCCCCTGGTAATGCAAAGTGAGTACGTCTGTACAGCACTAGCCTTAAGGCATCTAAGACCAAGCTGTCTGTGTTTGCCAGCTGCATTAGAAAAAAAAGTTCACATTCTCCCAATCTTGTTCAAATTTCCAATCGTTCATAAAATACTTTTTTTTATTCATCCACTCGAGTTCCAATACATTTTTTTTTAACTAAGCTTTATATATAATATTATATTATTATTATTTTACTAAGATTATTATTTTATATAATAAGCTTTATATGCATTCAATGCAATATTCAATTTTAATGTTCAATATTAATTATGTATAAATTAAATCTTTTAAGTTATTGTTTTTTTTTAACATTTTCGATTTAAAAATGTTTTTATGTTTTGCGAAACAACAGGGAGATTTTTGCCCATTAAAATATATGGGTATTGTTAAGGGGCGAGTGGGTCAATGATGTCCTGGAATATTTTCAATGTTTCTTTTTATTTTTTTAAATTTCTTTCAAGAATTAATAATTAATTACGCGATCTAGTAATTATTATACTTAAATATTTCTTATTGGTTTATTTGTAAATTTTTTTTTCACGAGGTAATAAGTATATAATTAAATATTTCTTTTTTTTTTTTTTTTTTTTTTTTTTTTCAATTCCTTCTATTAGTTCACGCTCTCCCTATATATATCTTGTTCAAATTTTCAATCGTCAATAAAATACTTTTTATTCATCCACTCCAGTTCAAATACATTTTTTTTTTTTTTAACTTGTAGTGGATGGCACTGGATGTCAATACAGTTTTTTTTGAATATTAATTCATTCATTAAATTTTTATTGATTAATTTTAGTTTTTTTAGATTTAAGTTGCATATATCTAATAATAGACTACTTGTTTTGTTGTTTCTTATCCCACTTGGCAGACATTTCTAGGCCAAGCCCAAGAGCCCATACGTACTCATGATTGAAGGGAAGGAAGCAGCTTCTGTTGTGATGGAGCACCCGTAGGTAGAAGCCTGACTTTTGCTCCGTGACGCTCTTACAGTCATATCAGACCGGGACCTACGGCTTAAAGTGGATTCCGAACCCCTACAAATACCCATGGCACCGCCGGGACTCGAACCCGAAACTGTGGCACCGAGCGCCAGAGCGCTAGCCACTCGGCCATTCAAGTCCCAAATTTGTGAATGCCAACGGCACGCGGTGTTCCCAGGTGGTCACCCACCCAAGTACTGACAGCGCCTAATGATGCTTGACTTCGGTGATCTTCGGAGACTACTTGTTTATTCTTAAATTAAAATTTCATGTAGAGCGCCATCTGGTAGCATGATGGCACGTTAACGCTGATATCACACGGCATAATCACTATATTTATAATTTATTTGAAATTAAAATAGATTATGATTGAAGTTTATTTGGTGATATTATTTTATTTTAAAATCTTTAGTTTCAAACGTTGTGTTATATAGGTTTGATGGTTATTTTTAACATTTAAAATTTTTTTTTCTCTATACTTAATAATCTCAAGTTATTTTTTATTTTATAATACACCAAACGATAATTTTTATCAGATGTTCGACCTTAATTTTTTTCCACATTTTACGGATATTAATTTTTAATAAAATTTATCTAGATTAAAACTACTTAAGTTATTATTTTAAATTAATTAAAATTATTATTTTATTTTCTATAACCAAGCAACACCAATTCATATCTGCTAATAGTTAAGAATCGTTTGCGTGGCATAGAGAATTTGTTCTTTTAATAAATTTTATTTTATAATACACCAAACGATAATTTTTATCAGATGTTTAATCTTAATTTTTTTCCACATTTTACGGATGTTAATTTTTTAATAAAATTTATCTAGATTAAAATTACTTAAATTATTATTTTAAATTAATTAAAATTATTATTTTATTTTCTATAACCAAGCAACACCAATTCATATCTGCTAATAGTTAAGAATCGTTTGCGTGGCATAGAGAATTTGTTCTTTTTTTTTATTTTATAAATACAAATATTTTTTTTCCATTTTATAATACACAAACGATAATTTTTATCAGATGTTTAATCTTAATTTTTTTTTATAATACCACATTTTTACGGATGTTAATTTTTTAATAAAATTTATCTAGATTAAAACTACTTAAATTATTATTTTAAATTAATTAAAATTATTATTTTATTTTCTATAACCAAGCAACACCAATTCATATCTGCTAATAGTTAAGAATCGTTTGCGTGGCATAGAGAATTTGTTCTTTTAATAAATTTTATTTTATAATACACCAAACGATAATTTTTATCAGATGTTTAATCTTAATTTTTTTTCCACATTTTAAGGATATTAATTTTTTAATAAAATTTATCTAGATTAAAATGACTTAAATTATTATTTTAAATTAATTAAAATTATTATTTTATTTTCTATAACCAAGCAACTACCAATTCATATCTGCTAATAGTTAAGAATCGTTTGCGTGGCATAGAGAATTCGTTCTTTTCAATAAATTTTATTTCTAAAATAACAGAAATGCTATTAATAAGAAGTCCAAGTAACAAAAATCAAGAAAAATATTTTTATATTTATTAAAAATTCCTATTAAAAAAATTAGAAACATCAAAAGTAAAAATAAAAGTAAATTTTGAATTTTATTGTGTTTACAGTGCAATTCACTTCTAGAATAACAAAAGTCGGTATTTGGAAAACAAATGTTTTAATCAACTGACAATGTTTAGTTGATTGATTACTGAAACAACCAGCCAAATCTAAGATAAGCATCAATTATCTGACATGTACATGTATACCATTGTTCGAACACAATCACTAAATAACAAAAAAGTTCAGTGTCATTTTCGAATTAAAAGTTCGTAATTCCTAAAAATATTTACAACGAACTTGAAGAATAATCATTCAAGGACGGGAATGTTATTTAAATATCATCTTTGGCGATAATACGCGAATTCTAGAATGACTAATGGCGGCAAATTTGGCAACCTTCAAAATAGTGACAAAAATACGGGTTGAATTGAAGCTTTAACTAATAAATGATAGTTGAAAAATCTTTCCAATAAAGTTACTTATTTATGTATATATAATGAAAATATATTTAACAACACATTAATTGTTAGGTTATAAATATTCTAGAATAAATTCAACTATCATAAGGTACGTTTTCACTTATTTAATGATATAACAATAATTTATTAGTAGAACGATGATACCTTCTACCCACAGGCAACCCCAAGCCTGTGGCGTTCAGGAGAAATTGTCAGTTGGCCTACAGACTCTCACCCGTAGAGGAAGCATATTTTGCGCACCTTGCGCGTATCCGAGTTTTGGGTTTTCGACTTAGAAGTGGAGTCATTCCACTAATGTATTGTATAATTATCTGTCTTTAAATGTATTAAATATTGTACGTCTCTAAATGTATGTGTGTGTCAATAAAGCTGTGAGTTCTCAAACCTGTGCCTCAAGAATCTCAACCCAACCACACCCAGTTACAAACTGGGTGCCCAACCAGCACACTACATTAGGTAT
Source organism: Caerostris extrusa (assembly GCA_021605095.1). Taxonomy (NCBI): domain Eukaryota; kingdom Metazoa; phylum Arthropoda; class Arachnida; order Araneae; family Araneidae; genus Caerostris; species Caerostris extrusa. The sequence goes on along the minus strand of BPLR01017773.1, from coordinate 471 downwards.
TTTGTAAATACATAGAATTCTGCGTACAATTAGTATATTATTGAGATTTTTATATACAGCTGTGATATAAACCATTTGATATATAAAATTATCTTTATAAATGGAGGTAAATTGCTGATGTTTCTTTTTTCATGAATGTGAAAGCATCATAATTAATCCATGTAACCAATTTTGGCAATTTTGTAAGTTAGTAATTCGGGCTGAATGTATACCACAAGAAACTCATCGATGTGTGCTGAAGGTAGGAGGACGCCTACTGGAGGGACTTTTAAGGGGTTACGGTTCCGTATTTGCATTTCGTAATGAAGAAAAACCGGGCAGCTTGATTATCGATATATAATAACAATGTTGCGACGGACTCGAACCGAAATCCGTTGACAACAATGATCTGTGCATATTTTCTGTAAAGTGATTCAGATATCAATTAATTTTTTTTTTAAGGTTTGATTTGGTTTGTCGCTCGACGGTCAT
>BPLR01017772.1:0-76040 GCA_021605095.1 Caerostris extrusa | reverse complement strand
ACGTAATAAAGCTAAATGGTTAGTATCTAGCAAATAAGTATGAAAACATTCATGTTAAAAAAAATAAGTAATATGCGCGATGCTACAGGGGTCGGGTTCCAGTTCCGGTGGTGATATGGATGTTTGCAGCTTACAAAACTTAGTCTCATCAGAAATTTATAAAAACAATATATATTATTGTTTATAAATTTATAATTTTAAAAAGTATTAGCATTTATAGAAAATCAAAATCCTTTGAGTTTATCTTGTTTTACCAGGCATCTGACAACTGTTCCGATTTTTCGAATTTATTTTTCATTAATACATAATGAAAAATAATAAATTACAAAAATTTAGATACTTTTTCTGTGGCGAGTGAAAATGTAATGAAGTTTATTATAAAATACGGGATATTTAAACATTCGTAATGCACATGCAAATACTGTTATTGTCTATGAATAGATATTCCTTTTATGTCAGATGCATATATTACTAATATTATATCTTTTTTCTTTGCTATTTTGTTGCTAGTTTGACAATCCTGATTCCCGAAGGTGTATATTGAAAAATGGAATTTAAAAAATTTAAATAGAACAAATAAAAAATCTGTTGTTGTTCTTAAGCAAATATGTGACATTCCATTACACCTACCTTCTCGTAATAGGCTTAAGAAACTGTCTGCGTCGACAGGTTCTATTATTTAACTTTATATTTCGAGATCATGTTGTTGTTCTAATGCAGTTGGCAGTACAGAGAGCAAGTTACTCTTTATGCCATAAGCAAGGGCTGCACCGCTGTTACTCATTTAGCGCTGCCCGAGGGGCACGTGTAGCTTGAAGCATACGCTACGAACGCGAGTCACACAATCACCGCTCAACGCTCTACGATCATATTAGCACTGGGATGGATGCTGCATTTATAGTGGACTCCGAACCACTATAAATATCCATATCACAGCCGGGATTCAAACCCTCGACATCTGTGGTACCGGAGCACCAGAGCGTGAGCCATTCATCTAACAGGCCCCTAATTAAAATCAGTGGAAATAAAACAAAATATCCTACTCTATCCAACCCTGTATAAGTATTTAATCTGTCAATGAATCTGCAGTTAAAAAACTGCGTTGCTCATGAAAATATTCATTTGAATAAAATGTTTTACAGGTGTAGCTGGTTGTCCTAATCCGCTGAAGACGAAAGATTCGGAACTCCCTTGTTGAACCCGATAAAGATTTCTACAGATTTGGGGAGTCTGTCGCGTTAGCTTGCAGTCCAGGTTACGCCTCAGTTCGAAGTAGTTCGGCTCATGTGTCTGGGGTTCTACTTGGTCGAGAAACAGAGTTGCCCTCATTGCCAACAAGAAATGGATCCATAGATGCGAATTTTTCTTTTCGAAACCCTTTCCATTGTAATGCTTTTTCATTAAACATTGATGTTAATTATAACCTTTAAACCATGATAATGTTACATCATGTTGAAAAGTAAACAAAAGCAATATTTTTAAACAACTTTTGTCTAGTAGGATTTTTTAAAAAACATAGAATTTTAATTTTTAATAATTTGAAACAGTACTTTTTGAAGTGTACTTTAAGTACTAGAAAATTTCGTAAAATGTTGCTTACCTTCTAGTCCGACGTATCGTGCGAAAGTTAACCCAAAGATATAGGAAATGGTCTTTGATCAATACTTTCACTGCAATACTTTTCCTTAATTTTTTATTGACATATTACGAAAAATGGCGATATATCGATACTTTTAACTATAATATTAGAAATGCAGACTCAAAAACCAACAGTGGCACTACCAACAGGGGAAAATGTCGGGAGAGAGTTCTTGGGCGAAGTACGGCTACAGTTCAAAGGGTACGAGTTAAAAGAGTAAAAAAGTGGTAAAAGTTTCAAAAGTGTTCTAGATATTTAGCATTTTTTGACAGTATATCTCTTAATTGTATGTGTTAGTGGTGTTTGTACTTGTGTAAATAAAACTGCAAGTTCACGAACCTTTGCTTCAAGTATCTCCAAACCCAGTCACACAGTTACAATCTGATTTGGCTACCCTGCACACTACAAAGTAGGGCCATACGTGGGACCTGTACCCAACTGCACCACTACAAGTATTATTAATACACTCATGTCCATAAATTAAGGATAATGAAGTTCAGGCAAAGAAAGAGACAGAAGCAAACAAATTTGACTTATTTGTAAAGTCCTATTTATTAAACAAAAAGGTAAAGAAAAAAAAAAGATGCTATGTTTGACATAATTAATAAAAATTGGGATTTTTACTCCCTGGAGCAAATTTCAAAAAAGAACCCTTATTTACAAAAAACAGTATAACATGGTTAGTAGGATGGTTAATATGGAGTATGTCTCCAGAACGATGCAATACAGGCTTACAACGCCTAGGCATGCTGAGTATCAAATTATCAATCTGATCTTGGGGAATATTACACCACTCATCAAGCAATGCCCTCCGGAAGTTCCGGTTGACAGGTGGGAGGGGGTTGACGGGCTGCACTGTCGGCCAAGCATATCCCACACATGCTCTATTGGATTCAAGTCCGGTGAGTATGCTGCCAATCCATGCGGGTGATATCCTCCAATTGAAGGCATTCGTCTACAATGTTTGCACGGTGAGACGGGCGTTGTCATCCATAAACAGAAATTCAGCACCCATGGCGCCCCGAAACAAACGTACATGTTGTTCCAGAATGACATCCCGATAGATGTGGCCTGTCATCGTTACACTCTGAACATGCAGGCCAGTTCTGGAACCAAGAATAATTCCCTCCCCAAACGAGCCATCCTGTACCACCGTAACGGTGTCGTTCAATGGTGTTCTCTTTTGGTGGTAACGGGTACCTGGCGCTCTCCATATGAAAGTCCGGCGAAATCAGACTGCAAAATAAACCTGACTCGTCGGAAAACATCACACAAGACCACTGTTGGGGGTGTCCACAATGCATGCTCTCTACTCCAGGTTAATCGCAGGCGACAGTGAGTTGCATAAGTGGAACACATCTGACAGGCCTACGAGCATATAGACTAATGTGCCCTAAGCGTCTGTACACGGTCTGCCTTGAAACTGTCGTACCGGTAGCTGAAGAGAGCTGACGAGACAGGTCTGATGCTGTGCCCGTCTGTTTCTTTTGGCAGTAAATGCTAAATACCGGTCCTCATTCGGCGTTGTAACTCGGGGGCGACCTGTGCTGTAACATCTACTCACATTACCATCATCTTGAATCGTTGCGTAAAGCCTGAGATGACACTGATGGCGATTCCAAGTTCCTCGGATACTTCCAGCTGGGTACGTCCACATTCCAGTCGTCCGATAATTCTACCACGTAAAAAATCATCCAAATGCTTCCTTTGTGCCATAACTATGCGGTTATTGCACTGAAAGGCTTTTAAAGCGCTTGAACAATTTTACTTTTTGCCACCATTCCTTATATACCCATCTCTTACACTCATCATTGTGACGTACTATCCGCGCCATCTGGTGGTTTCCCAGCAATTTTTACAATATTCTTCTTCAAGATGGGTGTGATAATTCTGCAGGTGAAATTTTTATTTTAGATTTCAATTTCTGTGTGATTCTGAATTATCCTTAATTTATGGACATGAGTGTACATTATATCTTAAGTCTCATTTTAGTAGGTTAGGGGGACTAAATATCACATAATTAATAAAAAAAGATCATTTTAATAATAAATTCTTTTAATAAAGTTGTTATTTTTTTCCTTGTTTTTCATTTATTTTTGTGTAATTTTACATTTCCGCAGTGTTTAAAATATATGAAAGTAACTAAAAAAAAGTGAACTGGAAAAAGTGACTGAAATAAAAAAGGAAACATATTTGAGGGCTGTGTTAATTTAAAAAAGAATTTTAAATATATAAAGAAACTAAAATTATGTGATTTAGGTTTTAACAATATTTAATGAAGTATTCATTTCAAAAATTTGGTACAGAATTAAATTAATTTATCCATAAGAATAACTATCCACGAAATAATTTTTCAATTAACTGAATCTTGAAACTGTATAAATCAAATTTATCTGAGCAAGTAATCTATTTATAACTCTTACTTGTAATAAATGATACAAATAAATATAAAATGATATTCTATAAATGATATTAATTTAACAGAACTTTCAGAGAAATATGATATGAATTAAGAAACGAAGACAAACATACCTTTCACTTGAATATTGAAGACCTTCTTTTGAAAAGAACATCTATAACATTCGTATTGTCCATTGTGTTCTTCTCTTATATTAGATATATACAAATCTGTAGTATAAACACTGTCTAATGGCCCTATACCTGTAAAAATAGTTATATTTTTCATGAAAATAATATATTGCAAAGTGGCATTATACACTTTTAATTTTTTTAAGTCTTACGCATAATTGTCACTTGTTTTCTAATGGCGAAATGAAGCAAATGAAAGAAACCTTATTAAATTTGGGCAATAACGTGGTTAGATAACTACATTTTGGAAATATTGTCATTGTAAAAATTAAATTTAAGCATTTTCAAGAGTTTGATATGAAAATTGGTTACTTGGCCTTATAATTATTATTTAAAGCATTTACCTTCCTGCTTTATTTCACTTTAAGTTTCATCAAAAACGGCATATGGGATCTGAAGTACCGTACGCTTTCAGGCGGGGCTGGTGACTGCAACGGAGTCTTCATCAAAAAGTGATATCGTAAATATATGAAATATTTTAATATTTGTCTGATAACATTAATTAAAGGGTTTTTAAACTTGAATTCGTTTTTTAATTGAAATTTGAAAAACTATCTGCAATTATTTTACAATCTGTTTTAATATTCACACTTTATTATTTTCCTTTACGTAAGAAATGGTTTAAAATAACACTTAGAATATTTTTTACAAGTAATTGATAGTGTTAGGATTTTTATAAGGCAACATATTTTTAAAAATAATATTATTAAATATTTGTGGATATATTGAATTAAAAAGCAATAATTGATAAAATATTTTATACTCTGAAGAAATGAAAGATACATTAAAGCATTTTTTACCTCTCACTTCAACATTTTGAAGATTCGGGGCCGTCCATTTAGGAAATTCCTCTAAACCATTTAAACGGAAAATTAAGAAGCATTTATGTAATGAAATTTACAAGATATAAAAAAGAATTTCCATTTTAAACGGCATGTCATGCTTAGAATGCAAATGAGTGGTAAATCGAAAGGGGCAGACAGCTCTAACAAAATTCAGGTATACTCAAAGGCATATTCAGCTAACGGTATTACCAGGCATAAATAAGGTACCTTTTTTTAATTGAAATGGTAGTTGTTGTTCTAGTTCTTTCATTTATTACTTAAAAACTTACTTACAGGAAACAGATTGTACAAAATTACTGCTCATAATGAAGTGACATAAATTTATATCTGGTGACTGTGGAGGCCAATCTTTCCATTTCAAAATATTTCAGTTCGAACTACTGTGTTCAGAGTAATCAGCATATTTCTGTCATTCGTTGTTGTGGTTTATTAATTTTATGAATACTGTATTTTATCATGTTCCATCCTTGAAGCATACTACTTGTTCCGTCACTTTTTGATCAATGTTTCATAGTTCAAATTTAAGGAATCACTTTTAAAAACTTCTATATAAATAGTATTGGTATAACGTAATAGATATAATCAAATTTCCAATCATAATGTCATTAAAATTTAAAAATCCTTTTAATTACATTAGGTGATATGAATTTGTGGATCAGTATGTGTTAAAAATTTTAAAATTTTAAAATTTAAAAGAAGTTTGAAAATGAAAACAGAAGTGTTTTTATACGAGATTGTTTCATCAATTTAAAAACTTCCTTTCGTAATTTATTGGCGGCATGCGTAGTTACTGTTTGATTTCATAATTAGATGGTGATTGTAATAGCGTTTTGAGGAGTTCTAGCATCGATTCGAAATATTTGAAAAATGTTTTCTAATACTTTTCACAAATTCTGGTTATTTAGCCTAGAAAATTCTCCAGAAATCTATTCTTCATATATTCTATAAAAAAAGTTTATATTATATTAGATGATGATGAGACTTGGCTTAAAACAATGAAGAAGGAAGTATATCATCTTCGCCAGCAGGCAGACAGCCTTGGCGCACCATGGGGCTATTGCACCAAAGAAGAAGAATACCATACATATTTAAATGACTGTCAATCTAGTTCGACACAGTAATAGATGTTCAACAGGCACAGATAATTTTTAAATAATATGAGACACTGAAAATCAGAAGAATTTATTTTTTATTTTTATCATACAGGCAAAACTGATTTAACTTATATATTCAAGGAGGTGCTATCTCAAAGATAACTAAAGCATTTTTTTCTTAGCATCCTTTAGATTTTTGTAAAAACCGCATCTATTAATACATAGGAATTCACATCTAGCCACGCCATTTATTATCAGACAATACTTTTGTTGCAGGTGTGGAATGTGACAAAGTGTGGGAGAGTTGAGCGTGACACCCTTTCACTCAGACAGTATCGTAAATCTTGATGTTTGAGAAACGCGACTAAAATATATAGCCTAAAATAAAATATTATGCTTTACAGTAAAAAATATGCCTTATAATCATACACAGGCACCGTGACAATTATAAATAGAAATATCATTCATTCTTCTGATCTGCGTTAAGGAGAAACAATTACAAACAGTTTTAATTAATACATAATTAATGAATTAAAACTGAAGTTAAGAGTAAAGATAAAACTTAAGTAGAATTTGAAAATATTATCAACTGAAAATAGTATGTTAGAAGAGGTTTCATGTAAAAACGGTGAGCTTCAACGATATCAAAAGATGTGTAAGCACACTAATCTTGAAGGAATTAGGACTTTACAGAAAGACCATCAGAAAGAACAGAAACATAAAATAATCGTGAACAGAGACATAAAAATACAAATTGCTTATGATGATAAAATGAATTTTAAGAAAAAGTATAATAATAACTTGTAGACTATAATTAACACTATTTATGGTCTACAAATGTATTTAATTCAGCCATGATTTATAATTTTATAAGGTCATTTTATTTTAAAATAAAAAAAAAATATTAAAATTTTACCTCTCGCTGGTGCCACACAGTTAGGATATTCGGTTGAAAGCCATGGTCGGCAATCTTCGCATTTGATTTCTTTCTTTCCAATTAATCGGTAAATGCCAAAATCATGACATTGAAACTTTACTTTTTCATTTTTTTACTTCTTGCCCGTATTCTAAAATGTCTGTGCCATAGTAAGCTATAACTTTATATTGCGGCCTGTGTACGTACAAGTACATGCGGGTGGTGGAACATCATCATCGACATTGGGTTGACGATTCGAATTTTCTTCATGCGCAACAGGAATCGCACTGTCATCCGCTGAGTTTTCAGGTGGGTTTCTTTTATCTGAACCCTGATTCACAAAGGAGGAAACGCCTTGCTTTGAATCTTCTTCATCCTCATATGGAACGCCAGCTGAAAAGAATTGAGTGTATAAATACAGATAAATATTAAAAATTTATTAAAGATGGAAATGATGTGCTTAAAAGTATTTTCAATAAAAGGCTTTTTATCTTAACGTCATATTAATCACATTAATTAAAAATGAATTTTATTGAAACATTTTTCTTCATGGCAAATTTATAGTGATATAAACTACATGGCTAAGACTTGGGTGTAATATTGTAAAAGAGAAAATAAGAGACCAGATGGATGATAAACATGATGCGAGACTCCTGGTTACAGAAGTTAATTTCTGTTTTAAAATCTTTTACTAGATTTACAAATTTGATTTTTTTAAATATCAGAGAATTTTTTTTTCTATTACTTTACACTATAAATTGTAGCTTTTCAGCTGAACCTTCAACTGGGATAGCATGTATGATAGATTTAATGATTAAAAAACAAATCAATGCTGTTCTGTGATTGGCCAAACGTTGTAAATATTTCGGCCAAGGACTTTTACGTGCATTATCGCGAAGGCTTGAGTGAGATAACTTAAGCTTATCGGTGGTTTTTCCGAGAAACAAACAAACAGATTAACTTCTTATCTTTAGCATAGTGAAACTGATTTTAGTGTTGTTATCAAACTAATTTTAAAATAATTTTTTCACTCATCTAAAAAGTTCTTGCATTTTTAATTCATACATACAATATTCTAATTGACAATATATATGCTATTAATATATATAATACAGAATTTTATTTATTAACTGTAAAATTTCTGTTTTAAAAGCTTTTAGATTTAAACCTGATTTTTTTTTTTAGCATCAATAAACTTTTAAATACAGTTAACCGTTATAATATTGCATATTTTTAAAAAAAGTATTAAATATCTTAAATATCTTTTTATTTTACGTCATATTTATTTTATTCTTATATAGTTTATATAATGGCTTTAAATAATTTTCGTTTTTATTATCGTTCTGCAAAAATTAACTCAGAACTCAAAAGTGTCATTTCATAAACATTCTAACCAATAATTCTCAGATTCATTGTTAAATAACTAGTGAAAGCAGATGAAAAGCAAATTTATTATTTTGCTGCCCATGGGCGTTTAAGTGCATGGAGAAAAGAAATCGAGTAACTCAAATCCAAGAACTGAGTTGGGTTGAGCACATGTCGGTGGAGATGTTCTTGAGTGGGGTGCTGGTCAACATCATGACAAGGTAAATTTATATTTATTTAGGGATAGTGAATCCCACCCTTTGTTTAAACATTTAAAGAAAAACCATTTTCAAACTATCAGCCAAAAGTTGAGTAAATATTTTCAACATTTGATAATTTTTTACAACTTTCAACATTTGATAATTTTTTACAACTTTTCAACATTTGATAAAGACAGACGAAGATAATGAAATTTAAAAACTATATTTTTATTTTACTAATATGCTTAAAAAATGCCTATCGATTAGTTGTAGTTCATAACATTTTTGGAACTATGAAATTTAATAAAAATAATGATGTTAATACAGTTTTGATTGGAATATTTGTGCTATATTAAACACATATTTTTACATTTTTTTTTTTTCTATGACGGTCTAAATAATTTAATTTATAAATAAAATCTTTAATTAAGTAGGATTATTTTTTTCAGAAAAATAAATGCATGTCTAATTTTATTATTGAATGCTTAGAATTTCGTAATTTATGAGATAATAATTGTATTTTACATTAAAATATATATTTATAACATGCTCCATAATTTAAGAATCTATTCTAAATGCTTTTTATTATGCATTCGACGACTTTTTTGAGGCCTGTACTGAGGTCTGACGACTTTTTCATCTATATCTATCTGTATCTTAACATCTTTAATTTTATCTATATTGTGCTGAACTTTTATTTTTAATATGAATAATTAAGCTATACGAAAAATGTTTTACTATCTCCATTATCTGTGTATCTTAATGCGTGTTGTTTTTGTTGTATTAATTTGTTTTTCTATTTAACAACAATTCATGCACAGACAGGATTCCCGATAGTACAGACAGGCACACGGACGTCGAATAGTGTTTCAATCGGCATTTTGTGTGCTTTTGGGATGATGAGGTGGCCCTAGGGGTCATTGGTCGTCTGAAGATATCTTGAACTGGGATTGCGTGTGAAAGTCACATCGTTCACTGATACCAATAATTTTTTATAGTACTGTCAGAACGGTCGAAATATTTTTATCGTGCTACCCAATTAGCCTCTATTCTTTCAATGACTATTCTCTTCTAAAACTCCGATATCTGCTGGCGTTTACTTTAGTGGTGGTGCAACGACATCTTTACATATGATATGACTTCAGTGCTTTGCATAAGGTACCAAGGAATTAAAGTTTACATATAGTATACTACATTTTTAAAATAGCAGAATATCTTGCACGAACTTATGACAATAAATAATAATAGAATATGAGAAATATATTAGATAAAGATTCGTTGTATAATACAAAAACTGTTATAAAATAAGTCTTTTCCACTAACTCAGCTATCCTGCATGTTAAAGATTGCTTTACAGAATGTCCTTTATTTCTCCCTACATTTATATCCTTGCAGTTTGTTGGTGGAAGCTTAATTAACAGTACATTATATAGAGTGAATTTCTTTGAAAAAGTATTAACACAAATTACCTGGCAAGCATCTATTCCACCTTCTTCTAATCCTGCACAAATAAAGGTGTCTGTTTTGCCTCTTGGGAAAGGAATATTAGGTATTCTTTGTTAAGCCATATCATAAGCTTTATTTCCAACAATAGGTATTCCATGAGCTTCCTGTAAAACGTTAGAACTTCGGCCAACATCTTGTTTTAAAAATATTTCGTTATTTAATTATTGAAATAAAAACATATTTAATGCGTACTCTATAATTTTCTGCAATTTCTAGATAATCTCTGATTATATTAATTTAAAAATGCGTATTCCATGACCTTCTCGTAAAATGTTAGAACGCGAGCCACAAAAATTCTGTAAATATGTTGTTTTAAAAACATGCTTTGTCATTTATTTATTAACTCAATTCATTTATCTCATTTATTACATTTAATAAATATGTTAATCGTACTAGGCTAATAAATAAATTTTTACTTTAACATACATTTTAAATTTTAAACTGGTCAACTACGGAAAAATTCTCAAAATGCTTGATATACATCAACATCAAAGAATTCTAAATTCGTAGTATTAATCTTAGAAAATTATAGAAAATATTAAATGAAAAGAATTTTCTATGAAATTATACAGCAATTCGTATAATAGTTACTCAATAATCAATACAAGTGATTTGCTATTTTTTATAGAATTATTATTTTCAAGAATTCTTTACAAAAAATATATTATAGCCAAAATACCATACTATAATAAAATAAATTCTATGCATACGCACCAGTTAGATGTAAATTTATTTGTGATGCATGGATTGGCAGACATATTAATGAATAGCATAATAGTCATTTTAGGCACATTATGATTAATTAGACAAGGACCTACAGTTTAAATGGACTCCACCCACTAACAAACATCCATGTCGAACCTGGTGCCAAAGAACTAGCCATTTGGCCATCAGGACACTAAATAACTAGCAGTTTTGGAATAATTACCACAACTTGAGAGCAGATAATAACAGATTTAATTAGCGTTTGTAAATTCGGAATTTTAGATATAGTATATCTCAAGAAAATTAATGAGCAAATTAAATGCTACAATCAAGGGATTCGTTGGTCATCTAGATTAGGATTTTTTCCAAGGTCAAGGATATTTTGGTCATCTAGATTAATTAACTTTTCTCCCATTAATAGTATATTAAATAAATTCGTATATCTAATGTTTAAATGACCTCATGCCCATAATACTGAAACAAACAGTTAATTTTGTATAATCATAATATTTTAAAGCATTTCTAAAAGACCTTTTTCATAAAAATAAATAAATCTAGTTATCTATTTCAAGTAGGCAACTATATATCATCCAGAAAATTGTGACGTATGCGATGTTTAGCGTTTATTGTAAAAGACATCGTAGTTTCCTTTACAACAAGTAATATAAAAACAAATTTTTTAAAGTCAATTTCTTCTTTTTTTCACTATACTGCAGAAAGTCCTTCATAAATAATTTTCATTCATTTTTTAAGTTTATCTGGCGCCATCTATTGGTAGATATGTGCAACTTAAATCTAAAAAAAAAGATTAAAATTAATTAATTAAATTTAATTGCTGAATTAATATTTGAAAAATTGCATTAACATCAAGTGTCATCCACTACAAGTTACAAAAAATGTATTTGAACTTGAGTGGATGAATAAGAAGTATTTTATGAACAATTGAAAATTTGAACAAGATGTATATAGGGAGAGTGTGAGCTAATAGAAGGAATTGAAAAAAAAAAGAACAGAAATCTCGAATTACAGCAAAAATAATAAAAGCAAAAATAATAAAAGTAAATATAACAAAAGCAAATGCATACGATAAAAATAATAAAAAAGCAAATATATTAGGCTATATTTCAAATTTGATTAAAAACTTTTTGATAATTTAAAATTAAAAAATATAGAACACATTAACAAGAATACTCAAACACGATCGTTTCAAATTTCAAACGTAAAAAATTAAGAAAAATAATATCCAGAAAAATAAGCTAAATTAAAATCAGACGATTTTTTTTTTTATATTATTGCCAATTTGTAGTTACATTATTTTAAAAATTGAACAATATATATTAAATGAATAATAAAAATATTTGAGAATAAAATAAAAATAATAATTAATTAAATGAATAAATTAAAATGAGACGATTTTTATATTATTTCCAATTGATAGTTACATTATTTTAAAAATCGGTAAAATATATTTTAAATGAATAATAAAAATATTTGATAATAAAATAATAATAATTAATAATTAAATGAATAAAAATAATTAATAATTGAATGAATAAAATAATTAATAATCATTAATTAATTAATAATTATTTATGAGAAAAAGGGATTATTAAATAATTATTAATTAATTAATAATGAGCAAATGATAAAAAAGAGCAGTGTGAATATATGAATACTTCACCCATATAAAACTAAAATTAATTAATTTAATTTAATTAATGAATTATTATTTGAAAAACTGTATTAACGTCCAGTGTAATCCACTAGAAGTTCAAAAAAAATTTATTTGAACTTGGTGGATGAATAAAATGCATTTATTAACGATTGAAAATTTGAACAAGATAGATAAATATACATAGGGAGAGTGTGAACTAACAGTAGTTATTGAAAAATTATTATTCCAAGCACGTAATAAATAATTCAATGTATTAAAAAAATTTGGGGAGAGTGTGAGCTAATAGAAGAAATTTAAAAAAAAAAAAAAGGTGTGCATATGAGTTGTTTTAAGTGCAGTTTTAGTTTTTGCACATAAAAACGAGTTCAATTAAAAATAGCTTGTATTTTAAAAATTCGAGAGGAATTATCTACATTAAAGTTTTGCTTATACACGATATATTTAATTAACAAAAAAAATTATTGGGATTAAATTTTTTTTTTTTTTTTTTTTTTTTTGACGTAAGTATGGTTGTTTTATTGCTCCTGTAAAATAGTCAAAACAAATAATTCTACAGATCTCAACCGATTAATTCGTATAGCGCATAGACATTAAAATAGTTTTAAAATAGACTGGTGCACACAGCATTGTAGAATTCTATAAAAATTCCTTACCTGGTAAAGAGTTACGATTTATTTTGAAGGACTTTTCTGTTTTTCGAATTACTGGTTATTCATCTTTCTCATTGCTTTTTTTTTCATTATATGGGAGATCTTGAATGTCATTATATGGGGTTTCTTAATTTTCGTTATATGAGGGTTCTTGATTTTGCTGTTTTAGCGTCTCACAATTCTAAGCGTTACTCAAACACTAATTAATATTTTGACGTCAAATTTCACACAGATGTCAAGGTAAGTGCCAGCAACCTAAAAAGAAAAAAAAATATTGAAATTCCATAAGCCCCTGAATTTTAAATTTAAAATGGGTCTTATTTTTTGGACACAGTAGTAGACCACTTACTAATAACAAACTTAACATTTAGGAGTTAAAAGCTTGCAAAAATACTCTATTAACGTGGATTTATCATGCGTTTTTAAATTGAATTTAAAAACTACATTGCATTTTTTATTATTAGGAATGAGATCAGTTACTAATCGAAAATGTGTTGATAAATTTCAAAATATTTTTAATGTTTATTTGTGAATTTTACGACTATTTTTATTTAGAATTGTACTGAAACGCAAATATCAAATTAAAATATATAATATTAAAAATTTGGGAAACGAATTTGATTGAATTACTGTTGTTATTATAAAATTTTTGAATTTGTAGTAATTCTAAATTTTGTCTATACTATGAATTTTTTTCCCCATGGAAACGACAAATTAAAATAATTTAATTTCCACTTCGTAAAACTTTTAAATTTATTTATTTTATTGATAAGTGTTACAATATTTGTTTAAATTTTATTTTCTTATAAATTTTTGTAACAGATTGGATAGAATTTCCATGTATAAATAGTGATGTTATTAGATCTGTAAAAACAAATTTCTAAAAGTTAATTAAATAAAAGAGAACAAAATAGTTTCTTTCCAAATAATCCCAGTGCTGAAATTTGCATTTTAAATTGCACTTTCTGTTTTTTAACAAATATTAGAACAAACCCGTGTCTTTATTGAAATGTGTTTACAACCGACAAATCTTAAATTCCGGATTTTCACAATGCACAGGATGAAACGAGATTTGGCAACTTGCTTTCCAGCGTTAAAAAAAAATGCACCGGTCTATTTCACTTTGATTTCTCTTGTTTATATTTTATGCTTATTTTATTTTATAGTTATGTTTATTTTATTATTTATGCTTCATTTCAAGCTGCATAAAAGTGAAATTTGTTAAACGCTTAGAACCTGTTTTTAACAAGGCTGTGAGTTGAATCTTGCATTTTGAAAGGAAAGACGCTCTTTCGATATTACTATATGAGAGGAAGGTGATGTCAATTAATGTTTGTGTTTATCTAACTAATGAGCATTTTTGTAAAGTAATTTTTAAAATAATTTCATTTAAATTAAACGATTTTAAAAGTAAACTTCTAAGTATCATCTAAAATATAAAAAGTTAATTAAAAACTGACTTGAAATATATTTAGATTATTATTTCTTCAATAATTCAAGATGCTATGAATCAAAATGCAGGAATATGATCACCTTCTATGAGGTTCCAAAATTTGTAAATTAATAGCTGCTAGGTAGTGTTTTTACAGAAAGTTTTTTAGCAGTGGTTCTTTCTACATATGCGTGCAATGTTAAAGAGAATTGGTCAAAAATCAAAGCAAGCAATGGACAAACGAGATCATCACATAAATTATCCTTTTATTTATTTACATATTGATTGTGTTACATATTATGTTTTCTAACATAATGTTACAAAGTTAGACAGTTAGAAAAAATAAGTAAGCACTATAAGGATTTATATTAATTAAATGGTAACAAATATATATCCGTCAGAATAGGTATTGAAATCTAGTGTTTCATGATTAGTATTTATACAGCTTTAAAATAATAATTTTGTTTGAGTTAGAATTCAAAAACTTTTAAGGTTGGTTCGATATGAATGAAACATTTGTCGTCTATCACTTATCATTTGACGTTTCATATATATATATATGGCATCTTGTGAAAAGCGGTTGTCCAGGACATACGTAAAACCTGATATAAAATTAGTAAATCCTAAGGATGTTAATTACAGTATTATCAGGATTTCTTGTTCAAGGAATGCGTGTTCTCAAGACTTTATAAATTATGCTATTTTTTGCTCGCTTGATGACTGGATCCAAGTCAAAGATACATCTAGCGACATATTCCGATAACGTGGAATAAAAGAATAACCTTCCACTTAGAGCTGACATGGTACAGGACTGTGTGGAGAAACAAATTTTGTGGATTTTGGTTTTTAGAACTTCCTAGCCACGAAGGACAAAAATAGAGTCCCGTGGTTGAACCTCTTGATTGTTTTAATAATATGGATATTAAACGAGTGATTGCTTGACCATCTACGATCCAAAATTCCTCTGATTGGGTAGAATTGTTGTCCGTTGTAAACATATTTATGTTTATCCAACTGGGGGGAACTTATGGCCTTCTAGGGAATTCCGTTAATTAGCTGGGAATGACGATGATAGAGTGCTTTACTAATTCTTGAAAGATAGATTATTTCTTCAGTATGTAGAATTAATTCTGAATAGTTGATTAATGATAATATTGTGATGTACTTTTATACAGATATTGGAGTTTCAGGATGTGAGTTTATTGATAAGCGATTTTTTTTTTTTTTTTTGTAAAGGATTTTAAATATTGATGTTGATAAGAATATCATCTTTAAAGTTAATTGTAAAAAGCCTACTTTTAAAATAGGCTCTATTGGATAAATATTATAACAAATCTTTTGAAAATTTGTACAAATGAAAGAAATTAGGTTTTCCCCACACTAAAAACATGTTTTTTCAGAAATAGGCAATAATTTTTTCAAAATAACATAAGTAAAGATTAGCCAGCTATTGATATTTAGTTCATTTGTGGAATACTTCGCCTTTGGTTGTAAATATTCTCATTATTGTAAATGTAACTATTAAAAATGCAGAAATTACCGAGTTTTTTCCAGCAATCGAAATTTACTTTTATAATATTATCATAGTCGTAATAAAGTTAGTTTAAGGTGAGCTTTGGAGACTTTTAAGAGGAATGCTGGGAAATAGATCCTTACATTCAAAGAACATATTTTTTGAAGCATCGTTGAAAAATTTTAAAACAAATTTATTAAGTAATTTATTTGTACGATTTTGTCCTGACAGGCATTAAAATTGTTGTTGCGAGTGGCGCTTCTACTTTTAATGACATTAAAAGTAGAAGCGCCACTCGCAACATGCAAATCAGGGTTGCTTTAAATGCGAGCATTATTGGGTGAGCGTTATGTGAGCATTCATGAGCTTTGAAATTTGACGTATTGAGTTGATTTTAGCAAAGAATGCCTTTAAGAAGACGAAGAGAAGCCATTACCAACAGCTCACCGATTTTGAAAGAGGGCGCATAATAGGGCTATGAGAGGGAATTTTCTTCCGCAATATTCCAGAAAGACTTGGCCGGAATGTGTCCACTGTGCACGATTGTTGAGAGCAGTGGTGAAGGGATGGTACTGCCTCAAGAAGACCGCGTTCCGGGCGGCCACATAGCACAACTGAGAGGTAAGACCGCCGTATTCGGCGTACAGCTGTGGAGCATCGTACTGCGTCTGCGGCAGTAATTCAGAGCTGCAGTTGACACCACAGTGACACAACGGACTTTTAGAAATCGGTTACTTCAAGGACAGCTTCGAGTCAGACGCCCTGTAGCCTACATTTAACTGATTCCAAGTCATTGCCGTTTGCGATACCAGTGGTGTCAAAACAGGGGTCATTGGAGATCTGTTGTGCTTTCGGATGAAAAAGCAGGTTCTGCCCTGGTGCCAGTGATGGCCGTGTGTTGGTCAGAAGGACGCCAGGGGAACGCCTGCAACCAGATTGTCTGCGGCCCAGACACACTGGAACTACACCTGGAGTCATGGTCTGGTTAGCAATTTCCTCTGACAGCAGAAGGCATCTCGTGGTTATCCCAAACTCCCTGATTGCAAATTTGTACGTCAGTCTGATAGTGCTGTCATTAATGAACAGCATTGAAGGGGAGTTTTCCAACAGGCTAACGCTCGCTCTCATACCGCTGTTGTAACGCAACGTGCTCTACAGAGTGTCAACATGTTACCCTGGCCTCCGAAATCACCAGATCTTTTTCTCCAATTGAGCACGTATGGGATTATGTCGGATTCTTGCAGGGTATGCTCAAAATATTTGTTGCACCGTGCACTTCCTAGAGCGACGGAAATAATGTGATTCATGCAAGAGGTAAAATTTTACTCATTTTTAATAATTTATTTAACCCACCCCATTTTTTAAACCTACCTATCAAAAGGCAACATATCCCGCTAGGTAAATAGAGCTCGAATCGGGGTTGCCTGGCCACCAACCTCGTCTTAACCCCCTTAGACTACCCCCTAGTTTATGAGATACCATGGAAGATTTAATAGAGATGGTGATCACTGTAAAAGAAATCCAGTCATACAGTTCGAATACATTTGAAAATTTAAACATTTATACAATTATATCTTTAAAAAAAACGTTATCATTTCTGTTCATTATTACAACCACGGTCACCTACACACTACTATGATTAGGCACTCTTTTACCACAAGTTACTTACACTATTAGTAACAATAAGGTAAACTTACAAGTATGTACGTAACGTCTAATTTAATTATCTGTTTATTTACATGAATGTGGCGTTATATATCGAACCAGTTTCCCTGCAAATTATCCCTAAATAAATTAACATAAATAGAGTTTTTACAGATATTTAACAATGCAGAAAATGTTTTGCTTAAAACGTTTCTATACCAATTATTTTTTATTATTATTATTAGTCTTATTCTAAAAATTAACTTACTTATAAACTTCATAACACAGAAAATTCTTTGAAATGTTCACTTAATTCTATTTCCGTATCAGTTATTCTCATCAAATAATTATAAATGCAGAAACAATACTCAATTTATTCCATAAATTTGTTCAGTTATAGAGAGTAACAAAATTACAAAAGAATATTTTATATAGTGCTAAAGTTTCATAGGGACTTTTCAACTGATTTACTAAGGTTTACCTCGACGGTAATATTAATAATGCTTGTAGTGGTGTGGGTACAGGCCCCACATTGTAGAGTGCAGGTTGGGCAACCAGATTGTAACTGGGTTGAGATACTTGAGGCAAAGATTGGAGAACTCGCTGCTTTATTTACACACACACAAACACCGCATACATACAATTAGAACGCACACATGCAACTTTTTCCCCGCATTTCACTGTTGGTTGTCATCCGTGCAAGACACGGGTTTTTGTGTCTGCATTTCTAATATTATGTATAAGTATCGCTATATCGTCATTTGTAATGTGCCCGATAAAAATTAGGAAAAGTATTGCAGACATATTTGAATTGACTGAATACATCCCTATATCTTTCAGTTATCTCCTGTACGGTACGTTTGATTAGAAAGGTAAGAAATATTTTATACGAAATTTTCTAGTTTATCTAACTGTTTAGTGATATAAAAATACAATATTCAACACAGATAAAGACACATAATTATAGACTCGTGGAAGGATTCCACTTCTATTCCGAAATTCCGATATTCAGCTAATCATTGAATGTGCAAAATATACTTCCTATCCGGGGTGAGAATCTGTAGGTCAACTGACCATTTCTCCTGAATGCCACAGAGGGCGCTCTTGAATTACGAAGGAGGAAGCTTGATTACATGCTTTAATTTAGTCATTTATTAAATTTTTGTAGCATTTATTTATTTATTTTATGTGTTCCACGAACATGATTTTTTATAATCGAATATTTAAAAATGAGATAATTTAAAAATTTAGTATACCATGTTGTGGTTTTGTCATCAATTTGTTTCGTGATTTTCCACATTTTCAGTAACTTACATCATATTCTTTTTATTAATCTTTTGTACCAAGATAAAAAAGAATTTGAATCATCATCAAATCATTTCAAAACACATAAATTTTAAAAACACATCTGAATTATTTATTGATTGTAACAATACATGAATTTTTATTTGGTTACTTAAAGTACACTTCAAAAGGTACTGTTTCAAACTTTTAAATTTTAAAAAATTATACTAGACAGAAATTGTTAAAAAATATTGCTTTTGTTTATTTCAACATGATGTAAACATTGCCATGGTTTGAAGGTTATGTAAACAATGTTATGGTTTAAAGGTTATAATTAACATCAATGATCCATGGAAAAGTGGCAATGGAAAGGTTTCAGAAAATGAGATTTCCATTAATCCATCGTTTTTTTAACTCCATTAATTCACCTTCATTCTTCTTGGCAATGAGGCAACTCTGTTTCTGACCAAGTAGAACCCAAACACATGAGCCGAACTACTTCCGAACTGAGGACGTAACCTGGATTGCAAGCTAACGTGACAGACTCTCCAAATCTGTAGAAATCTTTATCGGGTTCAACAAGTAGTTCCGGATCTTTCGTCTTCAGCGGATTAGGACAACCAGCTACACCTGTAAAACATTTTAGTCAAATGAATATTTTCATGAGCAATAGTTTTTTTAACTGGAGATAGAAAGCTCCTATAGAGTTCGTCGATAAATTAAGTACTTATACATGGTTGGATGGAGTAGGATTTTGGAATTGGATATTTTGTTTATTTTCACTGATTTTTAATTAGGGGCCTGATGGCCGAGTGTCTAACCCTGTGGTGCTCGGTGCCACAGATTTCGGTACCAATCGAGATTTGACGCGTTTCAGCCCAAATGGAATTGACCGACTCTTTGAAATTCCAACCTAATCTGCACGGTCTCTAATTGTAAATCGACGGTTTGCAAGTAGCAAACCTTTAATTTTTGGACGTGAACTTCGTCGGTTGAGGTTTATTGTCAACCAGAGGACTCTTCGACTTCAACGCGTTCTTTGCCTTCTTTGAACTGTTTGTACCACTTCTAAAATTTCTTTCCGATATAGGAATGCTCATCGAATGCCTTCTGCAACGTTCTATACTTTTGCGCAAACAAAACTGAAGGCAAGTTCTTTGCTCAATTAATTCAGACATTTCGAAAATCGCCGGAATCAATTTTAGTGTCTCACAAAGTCAAGCGTAACTCCAACACTAATGAATATTTTGACGTCAAATTTCACACAGATGTAAATAAGACTGATTAAATATTAACAAAGTCAGCTACAGATTTATGCATGTATCATGTATTAACATTTCTTTTTACGGTTTTTCAAAAAATTGAAATAGTTACAAAAATGACTACAATTTGTCAAAATTCACAATATTACGTTCACATAATTCAGTGACATAAGTCAAACTACTTACACTGCACTCTGGAGATTTGCCATCCCTCGCTGCCGCATGTAGCAGTTTCTATGCCACTAATCCTCAAACCTCCATCGCAAGTCAGTTGCAATGTATAATTAAATGGCAGAGTATCTGAAGTTACATTGTCCATAACAGGCACGACATTTTCTGGTACAATTCGAAAAAGAGAATCTAGAGAGCACGATGATACTGCAGAATGAAAATGAAAGACAAAATTATTTTATAAAATAACAAAGCCATTACATGAACTAAAAATTCTAATTAAAATTTTGAATTTCCAATTTCCTTTGATTAAAAATTACAGAAGTAGAAAATTTTAGGAAATTAAACAATTTGATCAAAAAACTTGTAGAATGAATTAGTTGTTTCTCAAATTCATAATTCTAATGTTTCGTATACCTTGATGCCCAATCAGAATGCAATACCAAGAGCAAGACATACATAAGCCAAATTTATTAGACTAATAATATGAAACAGAAAGTTGAAAAGTTTGTAAATGGCGTCGCATTCGAGATGAGGAAAAAAAATTGTTTGTGTTGCAGCCAACACTGACAATAACTGCTTCTACATGCTCTAGCACAGGTTTCGGGTTCGAGTCCGGCGGCGCCATGGATGTTTGTAGTGGTTCTGAATCCAATTTAAACTGCAGGTCCCGGTCTGTTTAGCGTAACGAGTGCACAAAATGACCGTAGAGCGGCAAACCAAACCAATCTACGTGCACTAAGATTGCAAGAAAAACTTTGTATGTGTTCTTAGTGTATGCCAGTCCATGCAGATTCCACACATTGCCAAACAGTAACAGTCATTGACCAGACGTGTTCTAAGGAGACAGATGGAAAGAAACAGCAGTCCAAGGCAGCAAATGCAAGCTGGTATGGAAGATGCATTGTTAAACATTAATGTGTGGTCTTGCATTGTGTTCGTGAAATACGACCGCATGCAAGACATGGAAAATAAGGTGAGAAAAAGAGAATCGAGGTCTTCAGAGATTTAGCACTAATGTTGAATAACAGATCTAATTTTTTGCGATATACTTCTTGATTTTTAGTGATATCAGTTAGTTTTCATGTACACGATATACCTGTCCCCAGGTTTGTGCGACCAGGAGGGTGCAATCGATCTCACCATCCTTCCTTCATGGATTGATTCCATATCCGCTTCACTGTGATTTGATAACGTCCGACACAAGGCTACTTTCTCGGAAGAATGAGCAGCAATTTCTATAAGTCGCAGTTCTTTCTCTGTTAAACTCAAAAACGCAATGGATGCTGCCCATATTCTTTTTTAGGAGGTATATTGATGTTTCCATTGCAAACACTGCATATAAAAGCAATTCCAGCACTTAAAACAGTTTTCTGTTGTCCCTTTATGTAGCGTTTTATAAGTTGCGCCACAGGCACCATGAAGTCGAGTGCTTGTTGAAATTGTTGTCGAGTGCTTGTTCATTTGCATATGCTCTCATTGCTACTTTTCATGATGAATATTTTATGACTTTAGAATTTTTCTTTATGATGTTGCATTTTGAATGCCTAACAGTATATTAATGGACCTAAAATAAATTCATGAAAGATGAATCATATGGATTAAAAATTGAAAGAACATCTGTTTTTTAATTAGCATATATTTTAATTTTGTTGTCAAATAACTGTACCTGTTCGAGTGTTGTAGAGAGGAAAAGTGTACTTTCCCCTCGTCTTTCACTATATTAACAGTAGACATACCATAACAGGAAGTTGTGTATAATACATTATAAGCTACATTTAAATCAATTATTAATATTAAGGAAAATATGCCAGACTCGTGGCTCATTTGCAATGTGCGCCGCTGGTGATCATTAGGGCTACTACTGCTTTACTTTACAGATCGTGCATGTTGAGGGTGAGAAATCTGATTGGCGTCTGTGACGCTCTAGGGTCATATGAGACTGAGACAAACAGTTTAAAGTGTATTCCGAATCCCTACAAATATCTATGGCACCACCGGGACTCAAATTCTAAATCTCTGGTACCGAGCGTCATCAAGCTTCGAGCATTACGGCTGCCATTCAGTATGCTAGAGGTATTGCTGTAGACACTATTTCAAAAGCAAGGATATCCATTTGCGTTTGTAATGTTCAGTATCTTCTCTAGTTAGCCGGACTGCCTCGTGGGAGTTTTCTGGGTTTTTATCCATACAATAAGTAAATGCTGGGTAGTTACTCCAAAAAGTTCTCCAGGAAGAGGCATTGTTGTAGACACTATTTTAAAAGCGAGGATATCCAATAGCGTTTGTGATGTTCAGCATCTTCTCTAGTTATCCGACTGCCTCGTGGGAGTTTTCTGGGTTTTTATCCATACAATAAGCAAATGCTGGGTAGTTGCTCCAAGAAGACCTACCGTAAGACACTATATACTTTTTTAACGAACCGGACTAAGTCAGAGTTCAACCTACGGGTACTGCATCACAACAGAAGGTGCCACTTACCAGCCATCCATGAGTAGACGACTCATGGGATGTCCGTCCTGCTCTGCAGGTTACTGAGGATGAGTCACAATAACAACAAAAGAAAATATTAGTTAAATACGGATATTAATGCAATTAAGAAAAGTCCAATTTTCGGCAGATGCAATAAAATATAGAAAAAGGAACTGTGGTGCATTATTAAGAAGACGGTCTTAGATATCATTTCACAGAATATTCTTTCATGGTGGTTATGGTACAGATCACGCTCACAATATTAAAGCTAAAGTATTTTTTTTATTACTTTTTATTGAATTTTGAACAATTAATAATCTAAAAACTACTGAAATTAATATTTTAAAGAAAATAATGTTAATTTAACAATGAAAATAATATTCAACACACATGTACATGTCGGCATGGGATCAACCCATTCTCCTTTCCGGCAAGTTGTGTGCGAGATTCCGGTTCTCTCCCTGGGAAACACGCAATGGAATGATGCGATACTGCCTTCATTTAAGTTATCAGTATATGATATGTGCATGCCTTCAGTTTCATTTAAATGTGGGCACATCGCTGTAATAAAAGATATTTAGAAAAATAAGTACTTAAGAAAAATTAAAATAAACAATAATATCTAATGCTGTAAATAAAAATATATGACTTTTAATGTTAAATTAAAATATTAAATATAATGCATATGCACAAACTTTGGTACAGTGAATTAATAACTAGGATCGAAATATTTTTGGCATCCATTTTTTCAGCTCACCACATGTACGTCTTTACTTAAAATTCCACTAGGATCTGAAGAATACATAAACTCCGATCTACTTGCGTCGATCACACTGATCATGCGAAATACTCTGAGGGAATTTGTAGAGGAAAGAACCTTTCATTTCCCTAAAGTTTTAGTACGCTTGGGATACAGAGATTAAGCGAAATAGAAAATATGTTGGAAGACATTCACATTCTGAACCACTTTAGAACTGAATGGAATATTATCCATAGAAGATTCATCAAATTTAGAGAAAAATTATTGCAGCGCAAGATATATTTGATTTGCGAGAATACTACATTTGCATTATTAGTACTAAATTAGCTGATTATTTTATCTTTTTAAAACACAAAGAATATATCTACATGCGATTTACCACATAGTGTTCAATTACGTAGATGTGAAAAAGAGTAATATGCATTCATTGAAACGCATTCTTATTTCATTCTACACATTCTACCAATACAAAACATGTAGTAGTTCCTCCATTCAGGTTATTTATCGAATTAGGATGAGACTTTATCAAAACTTTTTGCTATACGAGAAACACTCAAAATATTTCATCAAAATTAATCGTATCGAGTGATGACTGAAATGACAATTCAATTCTTTGGAATATTTCAACTAGCACTTTTGTTACATAAAGAAAATTAGGTTAATGTCCCATAATAAATGTTGTAGAATTTTTAAAAATAAATTTTACCTATGGACTCTTAAAAATATATATATAAATTTTGTATATTATAAAGAAGAACTCACTTTGACAACGAGGTAGATTGCCAGACCATCTTCCATCAATCAAGCAAGTGAGCACGTTTGGCCCCACTACTTTTTTATTTTTATCTTTGCACGAAAACGAAGCACTACTATTCACAGCTTGCAGATTGTCGTAGTGAATGTGAAATTCCCATTCATCAAACTTTGAGCAATTTGTTGTTGGAACTGAAAATAATTATTTATGCTTGCAAAAATATTAGTTTATTCAAAAATTTGCCAAACTTTTGAAAACATTGAGAAATTAGAAAATTTAACATAATACACGATAATAATAAAATAAAATATATCTTAGGTTACATTTTAGTAAGTTTGGGAATAAATTTCACAAGATTAATAAAAAGACAATTTTAATAATAAAGTCATTAATAGTGCATTATTTGATTCTTGTTTACATTTCTGCAGTGTTTAAATTATATGAAAGCAACTAATGTAGTAAATGTTATGAAAAAAATTTTAATGTTTTTTAAGTTGTATTACTTTCAGAAAAGATGTTAAATATATACAGAAACTATAGTTATGGGATTTGTGTTTTCATAGTATTTAATGAAGTATTCGTTGCCAAAAATTTGGTACAGAATTAAATTAATTTATCCATAAGAATAACTATCCATGAAATAATCTTTCAATTAATTGAATCCTGAAACTGTATGAAAAAAATTTATCCTATGCAAGTAATATATTTAAAATTCTTACTTGTTACTATAAATGATATTAATTTAACAGAACTTTCAGAAAAATATGACATGAATTAAAAAATGAAGACGAACATACCTTTTACTTGAATATGGAAGACCTTCTTTCGATTGGAATACCCATAACATTCGTATCGTCCATTGTGTTGTTCTCTTATATTATAAATATACAAGTGACTTTCAAAAACACCTTCTGATTGCCGTATGTAATCTGTAAAAATATTTACATTTTTCAACAAAGTAATGTATTATAAAGCAGTATTATATACTTTTAATTATTTAAAATCTTACACATAATTCTCACCTGTTTTCTAATGGCGAAAATGAAGCAAATGAAAGAAACCGTATAAAATCGGGGCATTAATGTGGTTAGATAATTACATTTTGGAAATAATGTCATTGTGAAAATTAAATTTAAGCATTTTGAAGAATTTGATATAAAAATTGCTTACTTGGCCTTATAACTATTATTCAAAAAATTTATTTCATTTTACTTGTGATCATTGTGTTACTTTGATACTTTATGTTTCATTAAAAGAAATGTTATATAAAAATGAAAAAAAATAATAGGTTATGTTTCATTCTAATGACAATGACACACTGATGACCCGGATAGATTTGAGTTTAGGGAATAGCCAGAAGTCGTACGGTGTGAATACAGTGGTTGTGGAACGATATGGGTTTCATATTTGGTGAAAACGAATAATCAATTGCACAAAGAATCAATGCAGTGTGAGCTGACGCATTCAGTGTTTTCGTGTACCAATCGAGTTTTCACGCGTTTGAGACCCTAAATTACCTAAGCACACTGAGTAACACAATGATGGAACATTGATAAGTAACGAAGTAACACATTTTTAGAGAAACATAAACTAATGTTTCATCAAAAACGACAATTCTGGTCAGAAGTACCGTATGCTTTCAGGCGGGGCTGGCTATTGTGACGGACTTTTCATCAGAAGTGATATCGTCAAAACATGAAATATTTCAATAATTGTCTGACAACATTAATTTAAGTTTTTTTTTAACTTTTTTACTTAAAATATTTTTTACAAGTAAATGATAGTGTTAGGATTTTTCTACGGCAACATATTTTAAAAAATAATATGTGGATATATTGAATTAAAAAGCAATAATTGATAAAATATTTTACACTCTAAAGAAATAATTAAATATACATTAAAGCATTTTTTACCTCTTATTTGAACAATTTGAAGATTTGGAACTGCCCAAGTAGGAAATCTATTTAAACCATTTAAAAAGCACATAATGATTGCAGTTGCTCCTTTCTCTATTACAACGGTATTCCCAGGTAAATATCTTGAATTAGGTGGAAACCCAAGAATTGCCTCTCCTACAAAATAAAGTGTTGAAAAATAAAGAATCATGCATGATGTAAATGAAATTTACAAGATATGCGTGAATGAATTTCTTAATATTTAAATAACAGATTCGAAACTATTATTCATAATAGAATGAAATTAGTGGATGTCCAAAGAGCAGACAGTTCTAACAAAATTCAGGTGTACTCAAATGTATATTCAACTAATTGATATCAATGCATCGTGACCATGGCAGAATCGCATCGGAATGGATTAGAGTCAGAATGGAATGCCTACAAATGATATGACACAAGCAACAAAAAGAGTGAAATCTGAATTCACTTTCTGCAAATTCTTTAATTTTTATTAAAATGGTGGTTAATGTTCTAGATCTTTCATTTAATGCTTAAAACTTACTTACAGTAAACAGTTTGCACAAATTGCCCCTCAAAATGAAGTGGCAGAAATTTAGATCTGGTGAATGTGGAGGACAATCTTTCCTATTCAAAATAATTCAGTGCAAATTATTGCATTCACAGCAATTCTCCTATTTCTGTCATTTGATTTTGTGGTTAATAATTTCACATGCAATTATATATATTATATGTGGCTTACATGTAGTACTAATTTTATGAATACTGTATTTTATTATGTTCCATCCTTGAAACATGCTACATCCCTTTTAGACTCAAGTAAGTAATGAGATAAACACATTGTCAAGTAATAAAGTGATATAGTTAAATAAACAAAATAAACAGTCTGTCTTTCTCAAAAAAAAAAAAAAAAAGCTGTATATTTATGCCATGGTTGTAAAACCTTAGTACATTCAGAATGAAGACGATAATTTTATCACAAAAATATAGGGTTTCCTCACTAAATTGTTAGGAAAACATATTTTCATTATTAATAAGAACATAAGGACTGTTATTTGTTTTCAAATTTAATTCAATAATTCATTTTTGGATACTCTTTAAAATTTTATTTATTTTGATTTATTAATTAAAACTCTCAACACAACAAATAAAGTATGAAGCAAAAGGAATTTTCAAACGTAAAAATAACTTTATATTAGCATCACATGAAAATTAGCTTAATTTCTAAAACGTACACTTGTTTTTTTTTTCTAACTCGAACTGAAGTTTTGCAGAGTATGAAACAACGAGAGGGTGAAATAGCAGGTCAATATTTTGATAAAGAAATTTTATTTGAATTCTGAAATGATAGGTCTCTGGATCTCGTACTTATAAAAACTCCTAAAATTGCTCCTCCCCTGTTATGTGTTGAAAAATGATTTGTCACAGAATTTAAATCTGATATGCACAGATAGATGACATGAGGGAGGGATAAATCATAATTTTTTAGACGAGATTTTTAACACTTTATTGAATGAAAACAATGTACTGGTACAAATTATCCTTTCATATCGGTTTAATATAACATTAACATATTTTGAATATAACACTACAAAATATTAGATTTTATTGTTATATGTTTATTATGATGTTTGTTTATTATGTTATTTGTATTGTTATATGTTTATTATAATTATTTTCGACAATGCAAAATATTAGATAAATTACTGTTTATAAATCACATTTAAAAATTGTTAGAAAGCAATACTCACTAAAAACCACATTTTATAAAAACTGGATTATTTAATTTAATTTTTATTTATTATCTTTTAAAACTATTTGATAATTCATGTGCATTTCGTGTGAATAGAATCGAAATTAATGCCCGCCGGAAGACTTTTAAGGGTGATTGCTCTGTATCATATAGGCATAAAAGTTCGGAAAATTTCACACTAGGAAGAATCAATTATAAATATCACAGTGCCTGCGTTTGATTATAAGGCATATTTTTACTATAAAGCATATTTTATAATAAGGCATATTTATTATGAAGGCTTCGAATTATAGACTTCATATATCCAAAGTGTAACCAAAGGGCACCAATTAAGGTATCTGATTTTAAAGGGGAGGATTTTTTAATAAAAAAAAAATTCTATTTACTTCAAAAAAATTGAGTTTTTTTTTAAATGTTAACTTCCAGTCAGCAAAGTAATCAATTTGCACACTTGCATAAAGGAAAGAGTGTAAAAATATTCATCAAAATTATCATGTTAATAACTATGAAGGTCGTTTTATTAAATAAGGAGTTTATATAAGGAACTTTCCAGAAAAAAAAATTTTTCAAGAGAAAATCTGGGCGAAATCACCAAATATTTTGCGAGATTTTTGTGAAGTTAACCATTATTTTACAAAACTGGCAATGTGTGTGTGTAACAAAAAGCAGCCGTATTTAACATATTTTAAGACGCAAAAGTTTAAATATTTTAAATTTTAAATATTAACAAAAGCTACACGTTTATTTGATTTTAGCCATTATTTATAGTTTTATAAGGTCATTGCATTGAAAAATAAAAGAATAGAAAAATTTAACCTCTCTCTGGTTCTACACAGTCAGGATATTCAGATGAATGCCATGATCCGCAATCTTCACAGGTGATTTCTTGCTTTCCATTTAATCGATAATAGCCAAAATCGCGACATTGAAACTTTACTTTTTCATTTTTTTTCACTTCTTGCCCGTATTCTAAAATGTTTGTACCATAGTAAGCGATAATTTTATCATCAAGGCCTGTGTAAGTGCAAGTACATGCGGGTGGTGGAACAGCATCATCGACATTGGGTTGACGATTCGAATTTTCTTCATGCACGATAGAAATCGCCCTGTCAACCGCCTTGTTCTCAGGTGGGTTTCTTTTATCTGCACCCTGATTCACAAAGGAGGAATCATCTCGCTTTGAATCCTCTTGATCCTCATATGGGACGCCAGCTAAAAAGAATCGAGAGTATAAATTCAAAATAAATATTAAAATTTATTGAGGATGGATGTATTAAATGTATTTTCAATAAAAGGCTTTTATTTTGAACGTCATGTTAATCCTATTAAACAAAGCGGATTTTTGAAATGCTTTTCATATGACAAATATTTCAATAAACATATATAATTCATTTTTCGTACAATCTTTTACACTTAGAATACCATGAAAAATATTTCAGACATTTTTACCAAACTATTAAAACAAAATATTTTATTATAAATATACTAAAATATTTATATGTGCCCGATTCTTGGCTCGGTGGAAATTAAGGTAGAGGTTCAATCCACTGGCGGCTATGTTGTAGACACCGTTTCGAAAACGTTGACACACGATGGCGTTTGTAATGTTCAGCATCTTGCCTGGATAGTCGGGCTACCTGGTGGAAGTTTCCCGGTTTTTCTCCCCACATGATACGCAAATGTAGGATATTCCCCCTAAATGTTATCTAGTAAGGCAATGCCCTCCCTCTTCAGCGTCACGAAGCCAAGTGAGACTTCTACCTGCAGATGCTCCCCACAACATAAGCTTCCCCTCCCCCGCCTTTTCCTCCTTCCATGAGAATACATAGTTTCTCGGTCTACATGTTGCTGTCGACCAAGTAGGATAATAATATATATATTAATATGAAACAATTTTTTTTTTTGTCCTAAGCACCATATAAAATTGTAGCTCTTATATGAATGGAAAAAATCTATATAGTTAATTGTAATTTTTTTTTCAGAAGGAATTTACATTAAACTTGTTGTCGCTTACGAATTCATGCGCAATGTGAAAAAAGACACATAAAATAATAAACATGACAAAATATATGATTTCGTAAATAAAATACTCGTACTTACAGAAATTATGCTTGAATACAAAATAACTAAGCTAAATTAAAGAAATCTGTCGTCTATTGATTTAAATGTGCATATAAACATTTTCCTTTAAAATTCTTTTTCAAACTTTAATAAAAAGATATTATATTGATTTTGATTTTTTTGTTTGGATCCGTACAACCATATTCTGCCTATAATAGATATGGAGCAATTTTAATATGTCCGAATAAGTAATATATATCACAAATGAGCAAATTTTTGCATATATATAATTTCTTAGAAGGAATTTTTCAAAAAAAAAAATTGATATATAAAAATAAAAACTTGACAGTCTTTACCTTAACTTAATATTTATAAATAACAAAACTAGCCACCTTTCTCTGCTTACTAAATTAGTGTTAATTTCAGAGTTGAGTAAAATATATTTTATTTCTTTAACAAGTTCAATGAACAAAATATACTAAAATTGAATATATCACCAAGAAACAATCATCAATTAGTTATGGTAGTAGTCTCTACCTAGAATTTTCATTTCATTAAAAAATTGAACGAAACACATAGAAGTTTTATCTAACGTAAATAACGCACAACGATTTACAATAAAATTTATATAAAAAATATATTATATTCATGTTAAATTAGAAATTTTCCTATGGATCATATCAAAATTAAAAAAATGTTCTTACTTATAAGGCACACTGGATTTGGATAAAATTTGCCACCTCTGCATTTAACTTCCACATCATTTGAACCTTTTCCTTGAAATGTGTATCCCCTATTACAAGACACGTAAAGTGAAGAGCCGGGACTTTTTGTACCGCCGAGAGTTACCTAAATGAGAAAAATTTAGAAATAATTGAATACAGCCTATGACCTACATTGTAAAAAAAAATATTGCATATTGTTTGGAATTTTAAGAAAACTTCGTAGTAAGTGTAACTAACGCCGGATAGCGACAATTTGAGGGAGAAAGGACCTGCTTTACATCTACTTCTTGCAATGCTGAAACAAAAGAACTTCGATACATTTATCACCATTCAATTGAAAAGATCCAAATATGTTTATTGGGTGACATTTATGATTATAATTTAGTGAAAAGAAGAATTTTCAAATTTAAACGAAGGCTATCGTTCGAAGGCTGGAACAAAATGTTGGTATTTCAATATAAAATACCTGCTAACGACTTTACCTCTGTCACAAAGAAAAGCTTATCTCCATATCTCAGATGCACATTACACATCGGCGGGCCTCATGAAACATTTATGTACTTAACGACAGACCACCGAGGTGTGATGACGGGTAAAAAGTGCTTTCTTGGAGGACTCTTTAGAGAAAGCTGCCCCACATGTTCGAGTCGTATGTGAGGAAAGCCAGAATATTCCCACTGAGTAGCCTGAGAATCAATGCGAGATGTTTTTATACATATTGTCACTTCGAAAACAGTGCTCTTCCGACGCTTGTCAATACTTTTTCATAGATTTTCAAACTTTTAAAGTAATTGGGCACAACGTAAATAAATTCATGCTGAAATAAATGTAACCTTTGTTTTACTGATCTTTTCAGCTGCAATATAGATAAATTGCACACTATTAAATATATGCTTCTTATCTATTCCACACATGAATAACTAATAACAACTTTAAAAAAAATTGAAACCTAACTAACTTAATTTATAATTTATATATTTTTGTATATTTAATTTCGTTAATTTAATTAAATTTTCATCGTTAATTTCGTTTAATTTAAGGTTCAAAAGTATTTTTAATTTTTCTATACCAAAAAGCTGCTCACTATTAATATTAAAATACCATTAAGACAAAGTTCAGCAGGTAAAAGTATTATATTAGATATTCCTACAGCTGGGAATAATAAAATTTTAGGTGCTATGTGTTGTTTTGCACTTTTCGCCTGATATTTAAATTTGCCAAAATAAAATATAATTTCTTAAAAACTGTTCATATTTACTTGTATATAGACATATATATAAAATTACCTTTTCGTATTCAATCCACTTCTGTGTTCCAGAAAGAAAAGTCCACTTTGACTTCTGAACTGGCTCAGTGAAGGCACCATTGTCGATTTTGACCACGTTGCAACTGCCTAACATAAATGAACATATTTTCAAACTCTGGATTGAATATATATATATATATATACTTATATAAAAAAAAAGTATTTTCCTTCATGAAATGAAAAAAAAAAAATTCATCACATTCAGAAAAATATTCTTTTCCATTTGTGATAAATGGTAGAAGAAATTATTGAGCAAAGACTGCAAAAATTCATTGATAAATACATGTTAGTATAATTCACGGTTATGCGCATTGAAGTAGAAGATTTTCAGTAAATTTTTAAATGCACAAATACGTCATATTTTAATTTAAAAGAAATTATCGCATTTTGACCAACTTTATCGATCTATAAATAAAGATAAGAACTGATATTTTGTAATAAAACGTTTCATGTTTCGTTTCAAATAGGAATTATTAATTAACATTTTTTCTTTCTTTTTCTACCGGCAGTGGCATGGATGTTTGTAGTGGTTCGTTATCCACTTTAAACCATAGGTCCCGGTCTAATAGGAACGTGGAGCGTTGTGGGGAGTAGTGCTTCTCTCGTCCGTAGCAAATCTTCAAATTACACATGCCGCCTCTGTAATGCTGAATAAGTAACAGCCATGTAGGCCTTGCTTATGGCAGTCTCTGTATAGCCAGCGGCATTAGAACAACACAATTTGAAACTCCTCAACACATCAGAAAATGTATACATTAGAAACAGTAACAAAAATTGTGTTTAAAAAATAATATATATGCATAATTCCGCATTCAAGTAATATAATCGTCCTTGATATTTCTTTCGGTATTTTTTTTTTACAAAGTTGACAGTCGATTTTGAGAAAGAAAAACAGTCACAGAATCATATCCATGACAGCGTTTTTATAATCATAACTGGAATTAGGAACCAAAAAGTAGCTTACATCTACTCAAACAAAACAGACTTAATTTTTTTAAATAGATAAACTACTGATAAATCTTGCGCTTTAATATTTTTAATTTTTATAAACAGAATTCTTTGGTATTCTTTTTTTTTTTATTTCAGCTAAAAATTAAAATCAAAGAGTAAATTTAACAGCAGTATAAATGAATTAAACAAGTAGCTTATTTAATTCTGCTGCTATTCTTGTTTCTCTAATTTTGTGTTTGAAACACAGATCATGTATTTATTATTAGTTCTTCAGTATTATTTCATGTATCAGATTAACATTCAGTTTATTGAAAACCTTAATATACCGTTAGCTTTCTAATTTAATATTTTTATAAATTAATTTTTATTAAAGTGAACAATTTGAAAGAAAGAAAACTCCTAAAATATTCAGTTTCCATAGAAAATCACTTACATATAATTTAGTTTCAATCATGAATGAATTTTCACAGCAACGAATGCTAATTTTAGTTGCAGAGCATGTTACTACTTGGAAACTAGCATCGTGTAAATAAATAATATTTACAGGCGATTTATAATTTCTCATTGTTGTTATAGCATTCTATGAAGACACAACTAATAATAACATTACAACTTTGTCATACAGTCAAAAAGACGACTCCGAAAGCGACACATAGTCGCTCAATCAACCATGCATGGTTAGATTCGGGCATCACAAAATATAACAGACCTTGAGCAACAGCTGAATTTAAAGAACACTTGAGGCAGCGATTGATCAACATCAACAGTATGGCCTAATTTAACGCAGAATAAAAATCATTATCACATGCTCCTTTTACATGTATACTTTGGCATCCATAGCAACAGGGGTAAGTTGCTGTAAGGATTTTTAATGTACAATAACTAGTAACTGAAGGTTTCTGCAGCCTTGTTGTGGATTTATTCATACTTAATATTAATAAAAATCATTTTCTCAAGGCCTTTTTTTTAATTTTTCAAAACAATGTATAAGTAATTAAATACATTTTTAAAAAATTAAAAAAAAAAAAATTTTTCAAGTTCATAAACGTGTAGTAAAAATTTTATATGCATTTGAAATATAATTAAAAGAGTTAAGCGCATTTTTTAAATGATATGATTATTTTCTACTTTTTATTTTTCTAAAAATGATCATTTTTCTACATGAAACAAATTATTGAAAGTCAATTGTATATCGATATTTTATTATTGATTATTCATCTACCTTGAGTTCTCTAATACCATAATTACAATCATATTGCTTTATGCATTATTTTTTTTTTTTTTTTACAATTATACAATTTCGTTACCAATTTCATATAGATTTTGGTAAACAACTTTTAACCATCTTAAATATACCTTTAAAAAACTAAAAATCAAAGTAAAAAATTTTTTAATTACTTTCAACGCATAGTTTCCCACTGATAACCCATTCTCCCCTCGAACAACGTGCTTTGCTTTTACTGGGAGTGAGTCCTTCTCCACATCTCACTGTCAGATGTTCTCCATTTAGATATCCAGTCTTCCCATCATCAGACAAAATTATGCCCTCTGACGGGTTGATATCTTTTGAATCACAAGAAGCTGAAAGTTTTTAAAAAATAATATCCTAAATTGAAATCTTAAATGTCAATTTTCACAATATATATATATATATATATATACACCTAGCCATTTTTAATGTGCAACTTTAAAATGAAAGTGTTTTATTTATGATACATGCTAATCATTATTTTACATTTTTTCAAAAGGATTTTTAGACTTACTTATTTCTTATTTGAATTATTGCATAATGGGAATTTTTCTAAATTCATAAAATATGATTCTACATATTTTACAACTGTCCTAAGTCTCGAGTTGCATCAGAGAAACTATGTTATAAAGATGTATGTATAAGGATGTTAAGTATAATAGGATGTTATACCTTTTTTAAGAATATGGAAAAAATACAGCTGATGACCTGGACTTATCCTTAATTAATAAATTTAACAGTTTTAATTCAGCCACTCATCTAGATATTTTCTAATGTTATTAACGAACATTAAGACATTTATCTAAGATCAATTACCGAATTGATAGGATACTTTAAAATATGTCAGCAATCTAAAAGAATGTTATAAGAAATTAAAAAGGGCGAAATGTTTTATACTAATATACTGTTATTAAAAATATCCAATGAAAACATTAAATTCAATAGAGAACCATACCATAAACCACAATATTCAATATAGAACCCTATAATATATAAAGCAAGATTCGTTCGTTTTTAATTTGTTGTTCAGTGCGAAATATATATACCTACTAGAGATATATCTAATGCAGAAAAATACATGACTTTAATTGGTTATACGTCTTTGCTAAGTTTATTATATTTATTTTATACATTATGGCAAGAGCAAATTGTGATGGCACAAAATTTGGAATAAAATGATTGACCGTGTTTCAGGTGTTATATAACTTGATTTGTATTGTCAGAATATACTATGTATAAAAGTGTATCATATTTTCAAACTCCAATAATATTATTTTTCAAACCCAAGCTCCATAATATTTTTAAGTTCTTCAAGCTTTTTCAAGCTAAAAGTAATAGTATTTTTCAATAACAGCACATATTAATAATAGATTAGCATATTATAAATAATGTTCTAAATTCAAACTTGCATTTAAATTTTTCTTCTATGAATGTTGAATTTTTAATGTATAATGTCATCAATATTGTACGAAATACGGCATAGTTTATTTCTTCCTATAGAAATATTTCAAAAAGTTAAACACAATTTAGGTAAAGTTATGCAATTTAATTCATAGACATAATTACTAAACACTGCAATTTTTAAGACTAACGCAAACATATACCAAGAAATGTACAGAAATTTTGCTAAATAATCGTAAAAGTAAAAAGCCAAGCTCTAATAGCTTCTTAAAGGACTGACAACATAAAGTAGAATTAGCAAGAAACATCTTAATATCAATTTAAACAGATCGTTTCTAGAATATTTATCAGCACGATCATTATTTTTCCAAATTTGTTGTCAATTCAACAGCATAGTTATTCTTTTTGTTTTTAACATTGTTCAACAATACTGGAAAAGGTTTTGCACAAATTTAAAGCATTTGTATCATTTCAGTTGGCCAATAAAATGAAAAATAAATTTCCAATGAACTAAAATTGATGAATTATTTGGATATTTATTCAAAAATTTCACAACAATATTTACCTGCCAAACATGGAGGCAAGTGGCCTTCCCATTCCCCATCCACACAAGTGATCCTGTTATTTTCTTTCGTAGCATTGTATCCACTTTTACAAGTTGCAGTAAATGCTTGATTACGATAGTACACATTTTTCAATCCTTTTGTCTCGAGTCCGGTAAACGATAACTTTTCTAGATAACATTTAGCTGAAAAATTTCAGAACGGTAAATAATAGATCTATTATAAATTAAAAAGATCTAAATATTAACAGATGAGTTGTATAAAACTTATTGTCAAATGGAAAAAAAGCTGTAAGTA
Source organism: Caerostris extrusa (assembly GCA_021605095.1). Lineage (NCBI taxonomy): Eukaryota > Metazoa > Arthropoda > Arachnida > Araneae > Araneidae > Caerostris > Caerostris extrusa. Next base: position 39,345 of record BPLR01017772.1, on the reverse strand, counting down.
TTGCTTTTAAATGCTAGGCACTGACTTAAGAAAGTCCCCACCACTGAATGGCAAATTCAGAGTTAATCAGAGTGAAGCACAGGGTTGCTGCGCTGCACTCATACTATGTCACCACAATTTTGAACGAAACCCAGAGAGAATATTTTCTTGCCCTTTCTGACTTTTTTTATTTTGGGCATCCGCTGCGTAGGGAAAGGGATTTTCAGGCGTAGGGGAAAGGGGGAAAGGATTCAATCAGCGATCTCTTCATTTAGAAACTAAAAATAATTGTCAAATAGGAATGAAGACGAGAACTGAAAATTAGTTAGAAATTCTGAAACTATCTCATTGAGGTAAGCTTTATGGTAAAGTTGAGAAACTTATATGCTACAATGAATTACCCTTTTCTTGTACAAAAATCATGAAAAATGGATTAAAAGATAGATATAACAATTTTTTTTTTATTTTAATTAGAAATATCTTCCGTCATTAAATTTTAAAAATTGTATTTCATATATTTTTTTGTATGATTTTATTTTATTTTATTTGAATTCTACTTGAGATAAAAAAATAATATATTTAACAGATATATTTGTAAAGCAGTATTTATAAGATAACATTATTTATAAGAGCAGACATATTTATAAGCAATTATTTTAAGTACATAAATTAATATAATAATTTGCTTTGCATAAGTGAGAATCAGAAAACTGTGATTTTAGAAACATTATCAAAATGAACAATTTCGATTGTTGTTTGTTGATAAATTTGCTATAGTTTTGTATTCTTTTGTTACTATAGCACTGTTGTAACAGTTATAACAAATTTTAATGAATAAAAATTAAAATATCATAAAATAATATAGTAACATATTAACTAAATAATGCAAATTATTTGTAATTTATACACAAATGTTTCTTAGTAATATAACAATAAAGTGATAAATTCTATGGCTGATGACAGTTTTAAATTATGTAAAAAATAAAATAATGCATTGTTATTGGCAATTTTTAAACTATCTAATTAAATTAATAAGGAAAGATAACATGCTTACTGTCTTTACATACCGGCGTAACTCCTTTCCAAGTACCAAAAGAACACGTGACGTTTCCACGCTTCTTTTTATCAAAATTTCTTTTGCAGAGATAGACAACTCCTCCCTCGTGAGTACGGTTTACAGATTTCATGTTTGCATTATCAGTTGTTGGTGGTGGACCTCTACATTTTGCTTGAAAGAAAAGTATTTGTGGCAAAGCAATTATATTTTGCATATAAATTTTCCACATATCTATGTAGTAATTCTTTCAACAAATTACTAATACATTATGTATCAAATATATAAAATAATCAAATAGCTATTATATTTTCATCGAATAAATTAAATAAATTTTTCAGTTTTATTTGAAATTAGTTCTAATATAGTGACAAATGTGTAGTATTGTGTCGCGTTATATTTCTTAACGGCAATATTCTTGAAAGTATTGTATTAAGCTGAGTATTTCATTAAATCCTTGATCAAAGTTCATGTTACGCGTATTTTGTTATGATTGAACTATGTTTAATTAAAAACAATTATTAAACATATTTTATAAAGTCCTTCGATAACATTTTATAATGATTTTCATATTAAAATATAATTAACAAAAATTTCTCAATTATTGGGTACATGTTTTATCATTTCATAATTAGATGTATTTGCCATTCCAGATAGTAATACCAATACGATTTCTTAGGAAACGATTTCTTAGATAACTATTTTCACTGATAAATCGAAAGATTTTTAAATCATGGAGTCGTTTATCCTCCATAATGAGCTAATATAACTAAAGCTATCAAATATGACTGGTTTAAAAATGACGCTAAGTATTAGACATCTTTAAATAATTCTAGCTAAATGAATAGTTAGATCTTCGATTAAACTTTGATTAAAAATTTAGTTTCTTATCTTGATTATGTTCAATTTCGCTAGAAGAAAGAATTCTTGGACTTCTGTGGCATAATACATGAACAACATATAAAAATAATTTGATTGTCTTGCCCTAGAGACTTCGTAGTTCGAGAAATTATAAATAATCAAACAATTTACTATGTTAACACAAAATAGTTTAAGAAAGAATTCTTACTTTGATGATTTTAACAAATAACAAGTATTTTTATCATATTAGAACATTTTTATAACAAAAACATTTATATGATTTTAAGTACTTCTCTCAATACACATCTTGAATCACAAGACGATGCAATTTTTGAATAAGCTCAATGATTAAAGTATATTAAGAAAACTCTATTTCAAAACAAATGTAATTAAAGAGGAGAACATAATATTCACATTGGTTACATATATATTAAGTTGTATGATTGTTATTAATCATGTATGGTTGTGAAATATTGATTTAGCTTAAATTGATGTTATTTTAAACAGATGTTGCTTTTTAATAAAATTACCACATGCAATATATATATATTTTTGCTTATAGCTCTACTTGCATTAAAATTTACCTGGTTCACAACGGGGTATCCTTGACCATTCACCGAGATTACAGGTTATCTCTTCTTCCATCATTGTGGTTCCAAAAGGCTCGTACTTTGATTCGCAAGTGAGGTACAACTTTTCATTATTTTCAGTCTTTGCGCCTTCTGGAAGCTAGGGAAGAACAAAAAAAAATTTCGTTTTCAACAGTTAAACATGTTAATCTAATTTAAGAAAAAAATCAAAAAGTTAATTTAATTTAATATTTAAAAACTATGATAATCACACTCAGTAATTTTAAAATATGAGGATTATATAGATGATTATTTTCTACTGTAAAAGTGTGGTTAAATTTAGAACATCCAATGAAAGAGTTGAATCTGATGAGTGCTATTGTCTTCTGTCAGATTCACTTCCACATTATCTTGCATTAAAAATATTTTTTAAAAGGATACGATTTCAATATGCACAATATTTTTCATATGGTTTACACTAAAATCTACGACAAACTCGATTTTTTTTTTTTTTTTTTTGTTTATTAAAAAATATGGTTGAGCATTTTTGTTTCTTGCAAATTATTGTAAGCTAACATGTGGCCGAATTTAAAATATAAAATGTTTTAATGATCTTATGAAAACGTATAAATTCTTGTCAACCTTGCAGAATAAGAGACCGGTTCCTAAAAACCCTATTTCCTTTAAAGGGGCAATTTTGACCTCTGATAAATCTATATTATCGCTTTTGGCTAACGCTTAATCCTTTCTGGATTAATTATCGAATAATCACTAGAAATTTAAAAACTCAAAAGGTTTTGTTCAGTTTGTCCTTGTATGTCAAACAGAATCTTGAATTTCCAGCTGATTTTCGGGAATTGGAAAAGCCATCTAACCTATTTGATTGTATTCAGATTGAAACAAATTTAATTCTTTCAGGTGAACTTTTTTTTTAAGAACAGCTCTATAGATGTTTTGAGAGTTTGTGCACTTGATACTATTGATACAAGATAGGCAGAATCTGAATGGCTGCACGTATACACAGATGGCCCTTTTATGAAAATCTCATTATTGCAGGTTCAGGAGTCTTTTCGAACCTGTTTTCCATCTGCGCTTCAGCAGGGAAATATCGGACATCTTTTGATTTAGAAGTGGAGGCTATCCGAATTGCTTTGAAATATTTACTGATTTTTAAGGATAGATTCGATAGAGGGATTATTTTGTCTAAATTCACAAGCTACAATTCAGGCTATTAGTTCAACCAAGCCACCCTTATCAGAGAAAATCTCCCTTTGTCGACATCATTTGCGGAACTGACTTCAAAATGAAACGTGTCGTACTTCAGTGAATACCTGGCCACTGTGGCATTTTTTGGAGCGAGCAGGCTGTTTGTTTAGCAAAAGAGAAGATTACTTCAAATGAGATCTTCGGCACTGTCACTTTATACTATATAATTATATATCAAATGAATAATGGCTAAAAGTCACAAGTTACAAACTCAAGATGAGATTAAGTGCAGAAGATCTTCTAACAATACCCAGCAATCCGCGTCGACAGCGCGAATTCGCGACAACGTATTCACCATAGGCGGCAGTCATGGCCAGTCAGAAGCGTAGCTGTCGCCCAGTTCCGTCTTCTGACTGGCCATGACTGCATAGCAGAGCATCTCTATTGCATTAAAATTTTTTCGAATCATATCTGCCCCCTATGTATATTTCAGCAGATCCAATGAACAGAGACCACTTCCAATGATGTAAGGGTACTTGGCGGCGACTCGGAGATAGTGTTTTACAGAGTGTGAGAGAACTCTTAAGGCAATGACTTCCATCATCGATGTGTTTTTGGTGTTTATTCTTTTGTGTATTTTTTTTTGCCTTGTTATTATTTCTTTTTACTTGTACTTGCCTTGCCATTAGAAATGAAAACTTTTTTTTTCAAATTATCAACATTTTAGTATTTATTTGTAAACATTGTTGTATATTTTTTCTTTTCTTACTAAAAACTCCATTGATTACAAAAGTGATAATAAAAATATCTCACTCCTAAAGCTTTAACTTTTGGGAAAAAGCTTTTATAGTTTTTGTGTATGTACTGTTTGTACTATTGTATGCATGTTTTTGTGTATGTGGTGTACAATGTATGTGAAATATACACTGTATGTTAGAATCAGTAATAACAACAAACCTCTTTTAAAAGCTTTTTCTACCATAAGACCTGACATATCTTCCTATTTTTCCATGGGCAACTTTAGGCACAGAGCATGGTTCTGGAAAACATTCAATAAAATTACAATAAAATACGAAAGCTCATCTTACAATAAAATACATAACATTTTGTGTTTGGAATTTATTACAAACAAAGGCATTTCATTAATTAACAAAATTTCATTTACTTAATTGATTTTTTTTTTTGTAAAAGAAAATTTTGAAACTAGTGTAAAAAAATTTTACAAAAAATTATAATTTATAAAGAATTAGAAATTGAATTCGAGTTTTCTTAAACATTTTTAAAGAATTATTAATATTTCAACATTATTTACATTTGAAATATATTTGCATGAAATTTTTGTCATTTAAAGAATCGCATTCATTAAAAGAGAATTATTCGAAATTTTTTATTATTATACGAAAATTTACAAAACATTTTGATGTTTTTTCAGTTTTAATTTTTTTAAAAACTTTTCTTTCATGTATCAAGAACGTCATATTTTGTTAATGTATACTACAAATAATACACCATCTCGTTTAGGGACGGAGTGTTTTCCAAATTAAGTCCGTCTGAAGTTTGAAATAGCATTACACTTAGTTCTTTGTATTTGTTAAAATATTCAAATACATGTTATATATAAAAACAGAGAAATATGTTACAAAGGTGTTACACTATTAAATAATAAATAATTTATTAATGAACAACTTTATTCATTGAATTCCGTAAATAAATTTTCATTCCTCTGCTATATAGCCAATGCTTTTATTACATTTAAATTAATATGAGCTTAATGTCCGAGTGGCTAGAGATCAGACGCTCGGTTATACTGGTTTCGGGTTCAAGTCTCGGCATTGCCAGAGATGTTTGTGGTGGTTCGAATCTGCTTTAAACCGTACGTCCCGGTCTAATATGATTGAAGAGCGTTGTGAGTGTAGTGTTACTCGCGTCCGTAGCATAGCTTCAAGCTACACTTGTCCTCTGGGTAGTGCTAAATGAGTAACAGCAGTGCAGCCTTTGTTTATGGCATAAAGATAATTGTCTCTGTATTGGCAGCTGAATTAGAAAGAAAGATCATTTAAATCAATAAAACAGTTTTCGCACCTAAACTAATTCAAGGATAATTGGACTCAAAGTTAACTGGCCGGCATATATATATATATATATATATGGGAAAAAGTTGGATTTATTTGTCAACCAGATTCTAGATTCAAAATTCCTTTTGTATATTTCTTAACATTCATAACAGCATTCGAATACATACCATAAAAAAATTGATACCTTATAATAGTAAGGCATTCACTCATGTTTAAGTGCCAGTCATTCATACTTAAGTGCCAGTCATTCATACTTAACTGCAATTTCAAAAGCAATCCAACTACTTAAGAAATTAAATCCATTTGTTAAGTCATAAAAATTTCTCAGTTAGTTGCAGATTTCCGCCCTTATACCCTTTTCTCTAACTTTTTTTAATTTTAAATAAAGTGAATACATTAGTTAAATAATTATTTAAAAAAACATAATAACATAGTTGTAATAAATATTTTACAGAATATCCTTTAATATAAGATTATTTAAAATAAAAATTTTAAATTTTGAATCTTATAATATTTACATATTATAAGATTCCAGATTCGAAATAAAAAATTTGAAAAATATTTAAATAATAAATTTTTTTGCAACGTGAAAATAGTTGAATGAAGAATGAAATCAAATCACAACATTTCCGATTTTGAATCGTTTTTCATAGCATTCACACTTCTTCACCGTATTTATAGCTACAGATTTTGAGCATATATCAATAAAATAGTACAATTAACACGAAATGCTAAAAATAACATTTAGCTAATTCTTGTGCTCACAATGGATTAAAGTGTTAAAAAAATCCAAATATGTACAGATAAAAATTGCTGATTTTTTTCCTTCGTAAAATTGGAACTGGCATATATTTCTTCAGGAAAACAAAAGCATACAATTTAAAAAATTGTTCAGTAGCCATAATTATCTTAAACAGTGACAGTGTTTCTGTAGTTTGAGAAATACAGCTACATCTCAAAGTTTTTCGATTGCGTTTTTGAATATTAAATACTGGTAATGACAATATTTGCTAACATATAAATTTTTTTCTTACCTAAGCATTTTGGAGTAGGAAATGTCCAAACTCCTATATCTAGACATCTAGATGTAGCAGATCCAACGAGAACAAAGTTATCCTCACATTTATATAAAGCCATGCTGCCGACGCCATTTCCAAATACTTGTACTGAACCAAATTCCGGCGCAACTGGAGGTTCACACTGAGCCTCTACAAAAGTTACATTTTGCATCAAATAAAAAATATTGACAGCATAAACAAATGTGATTTTGTGAAGTAAAACATAAGAATATAAAAAAAAATCTCAAAAATTGGTTAATATATTTATGAATAATTGTTACTTGATAAAATGTAACAAACTGTTGTGTTTCAGTGTGTGTATTTGTGATTAACTAAAATCAATGATTGAATAGATTGTCATCTGTTTATGTCTTTAAGGCAAACACCATTATTTTAACAAAGATACATATATAAACTTGAACATACATACCTACATATATATATATATATAGATATATATTTTATATATAAAGTCAAAAGAGAAACTGTAAATAAGACTAAGAATCTTCACAACATCTTATTTGAATGTATAAATTTAAATTATGATTTGTAAGTATGCATTGTAAGAAATAGGCAGGATTTCTAATCTCCCGCCAACTACATTTTGATAGAAGTGCACCGGTCTTGTGCAATAACATGATTAAAAGCATATATTGCCTATATGACAGAAAAACATCAGCATTAAAAAACTTAACATTCTCAGAGAATGGTAGCAGTAAAATGGCTCTATTTCTGTCAATTAACAAAAGTAGATTACATATTTATGTGCTAAAAGAAATCTAAGACATAATAATTATACATATGCTATAAATATTATATTATTTAATAAAATATTAAAATTACATACGGATTTTATAATAATTTGACCAAACTATATACGTCTAGCCAAACAAATAAAAGGATATTTTCAAGACCAATAAAATATTGGTGTTTGAATTCAGTATTTTTATAATTTAGTGAGTCTTGAACACAATAACTGCATTCGTAGAGCTCTATCATAGAATTTGTGTTGATGCAATATGTGGAAAATAATGAAGCATCGGTCTAAGGCAAAGCGCAGATTGTGATTGCCAGACAGCTGTATTGCAGCATTTGGAAGATTTATCCTCAAACTTAAACAATATGCTAAATAATTAAATTTGTAATCATATAATATTTTCATATATTTGCAAAAAAATCACAAATGAAAACTCCTTAATATTTTTACCTTTGCATATGGGTTCCTCACCAATCCATGTTCCGTTTTCAGAACAGATTCTCCCTTCGCCGTATTTCAAATTAAACCCAGGGTCACATTCATAACGCAGTTCAGATCCGAAGTTAAGGGAAGAATAATAGACTTTACCATTTTTTGGATCTGTGGGTGGATTGCAAAATACAGCTGCAAAAATCATAAAAAAGAAATACTTATTTGATTATTATAATTCAAAAACATTTGAAATCAATAAAATAATAATCAGATAGTTTAAAGTCTTTCCGTCGTACCACTTACGCTATATAAAAAGTGCCCTAAAAGATTACGTGTAAACATTATGTGCTGCAAGATTACGATGTTTACCATCTAAGATGAACAATCTTTATTGAAAAGTTGTGTGTGTGTATATGTCCGGAAAGCTTTAAGCAACTTCTATTAGGGGGATGCTTCCATGCTAGTTAACGGGAGTGAAGTAAGATCATTTTAAATGGTGCATCGGTACCGTCGGAATCCTAAGCTGACAGATTGACATTATTTGTATATCAACCGTAGGTTACAAAAATTGAAATGTATATATATGGTAGGCTTCCCAAACATCCATCAAATAATCTACTACTTGGACGTCTGCATCAAAGAGATCATCTGTGTAAAGTAGATTAAAATTTTAAAAAAAAGTCCAATTATAATTATATAGTCCAGTTATTAAAATTTATTGTAAAGTCCAATTAAAATAACATATTCTTCTCAAATTTGTTGTAGAGGAAGTTCTTCCGAGTGTAATTGAATGAAACTCACGCTTAAGTATCAGACCAAGCGAAAGACTTAGGAGGTATAACTCTTACAACGTTATGGGAATACTACATGATTGAACGCTATATCCTTATCACGTGTAAAGAGTGAAGGGTAGTGTATGAAACTCTTACAACGTTATGGGAATACTACATGATTGAACGCTACATCCTTATCATGTGCAAAGAGTGAAGGGTAGTGTATGAAATCGAACGTATCTATAACGTATTACATTAATATATACTAACATATACATTCAGAGTATTATGTTTGTACAAATATTTCGTATAGCTGATTTTCCATTGCGGATTTTGCTAACTAATGAAGCGACCTTTTCCACGGGATGATGTCTTGAACCTGTTCATGTGGGTACCTGACAAACTAAAGAATTCACCATATGGCCGTACAGGCCATCAGTGTATCTTGAACTTGTGGGTTGGATTGCAGTTGACTTTTTATTTGTCTTTATCTACCTCCTCAAGCAATTTAATGGGTTATATTTTTTTAAAGTGTTGCTGAATGACGTTCCCTGAAGAGAATATCTTATTTCAGCCTTATGAGATAAGTCCAATTACTCATGCCCATTACTGGATCGGCAGAGGTAGACCTTCCAAAGGGAAACTATGATCTCCCGACTTGACATCGCTGGACAAATACATGAAGTTCATGGTATACGTAGATTTTAACTCTTGAATCCTTTAATTTTTCTGATTGAATATTCAATTAAAAAATTAAAGGAGAATATTAAAATTGGAATGTGAATATTTTTTTGTATCAAATCAATTTTCTTTTAATATTATGTGTAACGATATTTTAAAAGCTAATAGTATCAAATTTACTTCCTTTCCTCTTCGTAATTTGCATGCCGTTAAATAATACAGACTTGTATAAAATATAGAATAAAAATATGAGAGAAATTTTAAAAATTAGTTATAAATTCCAAAAAAGCAATTTTTTTTGTGTAGGAACCCATAACCTCAAAATACCACCATAGGACAAGAAAATAAAATAAAAAGAAAAGGAAAGCATTGTGAAGAAATAGACAATTACTATTAAATTATTGTTACATTTATTATAATTACAACAAATATCAAAAAATTAAATACAAATAATTTAAGTTGTTTAACAAATACGATATGTTAAAAAGTACTAAATGACGAACGAAAAGTGTTTAAATATGGTCCTTCTTATAAAACCTTATGAGGACCACATATTACGATCACACCTCCTAATTCATTTTTTTTTACTCTTAAATTATACATAAATTATACTTTTTCTAATAAAAATGGGGTATATCGAAATATAGTTTAATTCAAATTAAAATATTTAGTCTAATGTAGGACAATAAAATGAATTGTTTGAAAAAGCAAGAGATTTTAAGTACAAAAACATTGTTTAATGTCTTAATCTGCGAGAAAAAAATTCAAAACAAAATTTTGACCATAATCGGTGTAAATAAATAATGGTTTTTTTTTTTTTTTTTTACTTTAAAGATGCTCGAAGTCAATAGATATTTTGTTTTGAAATTTTTGACGTTGACGATATTTTTTCACAGTATTGAAACTAATATTTTGTACAAAATAAAGAAGAGACTCACGTTCGCAAGTTGGTAGAGAACCACTCCATGTGCCACTCGCTTGGCAATAACGAGATCCGAAGCCACGAAGTTTATAGCCGTCATCGCATTCATACGATACCTTATTGGGAAAAGTAAAAACAAAGCCCAATCTATGAGCATTGGAAACCAATCCAGGATCTCCACAGGATCTGGCTGTAATGAAGATAGTATTTTTTAATCATTAGTATCCATTTACTAAGTAATATTAATATAACACATAACTAAAACCAATTACTAAAACAGGTCTGTTTATTTAACCAAAAATATAAAACATCATTCAGTATAATTTGCTATTTATAAATACACACAGAAATTGAAATATAAATGTCATTTAATATAAACTAAGGAATACAGAAATCATATGAGGTAGGATTAATTCTAAAAATTTATTTTGCAAGCACGATGATAAATAATTCATCGCAATACAATTAATACGTATGAAGTTTGAAATCGCTCATTTTTTTAAAAACTAACTGAATCTTTTAGTAAGTCCTGTCATTTAGAAGCTACAACATTCTAACAGAATCGATAATCAGAGTTAATTAAAAAAATTTCGAATGGAAAAAAATGACGTTATCTTTTTATCTTTATTAAAAAAAATTGATCTGAGCGTTTTTGCCGTTATTCAATTACTACTATTAGTTAACATTCTCCCTATATATATTTATATATATTGTTCAAATTTTCAGTCGTTAATAAAATACTTTTTTGATTTCTTCACTCAGTTCAAATACATTTTTTTAAACTTGCAATGAATGACACTTGATGTTAATACAGTTTTTTACAAATATTAATTCATTAATAAAATTTAATTAATTAATTTTAGTTTTTTTAATTTAAGTTGCATGTATCTACCAATAGAGGGCGCCAGATGTAAGAGGAAAATTTCAACTTTATTTATAAAAAGGACTTTCTGCGATATAGTGAAAGTAATTGATTTAAAAAAAAATTTTTTTATTACTTGTTTTTTGGTATTAAACATACTCTATTTTTTAAAAGCCAATTGTGGGGTTTTTTCCCCAATATATGAAGAAGGAATTAAGCGAATTTCTGAAAATATCTAATCTCCTTTCCCATTCGAATGAATTCAGTTGATAGGAAATTGAATAAATCCATTATATCGAATAATGCATAAATTCATCTATTTTTTATTCAGTGATATCGCATGAATGTCTTTTAACCTATATTTATAATTATAACAATGTGTAATTTATTTTTAAATGTGCTTACAGCTATTTTGTGTGTAGTTCTTTTCTTTTTCAATTATAGAGCTAGTTTTTTTTATTATTATTTTTAAGAAAAATAAGAAAAAATTGGATTTTATAAACATTTTAAAAACAAAAGTACAAAGGGAAACAAATATTGTTTTGATAATTTATTAAATAAAATTTATTTGAGTTAATTTATAGGAAAAAGTTGGTCAAACATTTCAACTGAAATGAAAATGAATTTTTGTCGATAAAAATTGATATTAGGCATTTTTATTACGAAATTAATTAAATTCTATCAGGAAAATATATGCTTTAAAAAAACTTTATTACACTAAAAAATATGAATTGTAGATTATATATTGTGTATTGTACACGTTCATTATACAATGTAATATATTTTAAACTTCTAACTGCAACATAATTTCAAAATCGATGATAGGAGAACTCTAAAATAATTCCCTTAAATGAAAATGTAGCAGCTGAAAAATAATCACATTAAAAATAATAATGATGCATACTAATTAAATTAGGCAAAACTTCACAATCTGATAAAATATATTAAACAAGAAATATTTCATAGATTAAAATGTTTAATTGTTTTTTTACTTTTTTTATTATCGTATAATTTTTAATAATTTGAAAAATCTTCGCTAACTTAAATGTAGACCTTCTATATTCTCCTTTACATCAATACTATCAAGTTTAAAAATTTATATATTCACTAAATAAGTCCATGAAAAAGAAAATTTGTAAAAATAGACAATGAAGTTCTTAAAATAATTATTTAAATCATTAAGCCTGTTAATTAGAAATTATTTTAAATAGAAAACTAGAAAAATATTTATAATTACTTTGTAAAGAGAAAAAGAAAGCGTGAAATATTTAAATTAGTTCAAGATTATTATTCCGTATTAGTCACTTATTTTAAGCGATGAATGGAACTGAATTGAATAAAAATTGAATTTAAAATAAAATTGAATGGAATAAAAATGAAAATAATTTTCCCTTAATTTAGAATAATAAATATAATATAATTATATATAATAATATAATTATTAATATATATATATACATATACATACATATATATATATATATATACACTCAAGAGCCAAAACATTATGACCACCTGTCAATAACAAGTTGGCCCACCTTTGGCGCGCAACACAGCTTCAAACCGCCTTGGCATGGATTAATACCACCACTTAATACCAGTTAAATACCACTTCCACCTGATCACGTGCCTTCCACGTCATCCAGGCGAGTTCATTGCAAAATGTAGGGGTGGTCATAATGATTTGGCTCTTGAGTGTATATATAATTTCGCAATATAATTTCAAAGTTTAAAAAAGGAATGAATGTTATTTTTCAAACGAAAATATCTATGCACCAAATATGTAATGTTTTAAAACTTGTATTTGTAATCATTAAGAACGAATTTATTCATCACAGATTTCTTATTATACTTCTCGTATAAGATTAATTCCTTGATTAGTCTGTGCGATTTGTTGAAGGATGAAATCAGTTATTCATCATTTTTTTTCTTGCTGTAAATAAAGGAAGTTTGGAAGTATTGCGGGTAACCACAAATATTTATGCTGATAAGACTTTACCATCTCAACTGCATGTGATGAAATGTTCATCCGCGCTGTCAGCTTCTTCCGATGCTGAGATAAAAATAAGTAGTTTTCAAACACACAACTTAAGACCTTGAGTTTTAAAAATTTTATTATTTGCAGATTAATTCCAGTAATCTTTTAATACATTTCATAAGTTTCATAATAAAGAAGTTATTTAGTTAAACCTGTCTACACTGAGGACAGGCACAATAAATCTATATACGGAACTGAAAGAGAATTGAAGCCCCTCATGCAAACCCAGAAAGTATCCTTGGTGAGACAATGTGCGACTGAATCTATTGAATGAACAATACAGCAGTGCAAGCTCGCTTAACAGTTTTAGAAAGAGAATGATCAAAAGAATTAGCATACACATACAACAATTATATGCATAATGTTTCATCTTAGATTATAATAAATCAAATATAATATAGTAAATTATTTTTATGTTATAAATTACAATAATTATATCTGTTAAACCCGGGCCTGAATGGCCGAGTGGCTAACGCTCTGGCGCTCGGTACCACAGGTTTCGGGCACCATGGATGTTGTAGTGGTTCGGAATCCACTTTAAAAAAGTAGGTCCCGGTCTAATAGGATCGTAGAGCGTTGCGGGGCATTGTTACCCCGCGTCCGTGGCTTATCTTCAAGTTACACGCGCCCCTGGGTCATGCAAAGTGAGTACGTCTCTGCAGCACTTGCCTTAAGGCATCCAAAGACCAAGCTGTCTGTGTTTGCCAGCTGCATTAGAAAGGAAAAAAAAAATATCTGTTAAACCCTCTAAGAAATTAGTTAAAGATTAGTTTAAATACAAATAATTTATTATTATATTAGAGGAGTAAAGGTAAAGAGACAGAAAAGCTTTGAAAATAATTTATCAGAAGATTTGGTTCGTCGCTCTAAGGATATTTTGTACACACTTTGGGATAATGGGACGGGGACCTATAGCTTAACATGGATTCCGAACCACTAAAACATCCATGCCACTTCTAGGATTCGAACCTGAAGCCTGTAATTTATCAGAAGAATTTGTTTTTCAATTGCTATTCCACATCAGCCACAAAATAAAATGTTTTTTAACATATAATTATATAGGAAACACGGTCGAAGTTTTTAATTCGAAATTAACAGAAATATTAAAATGAATTTAATATAAATAATTTTTTTTTCAAATAAAATTTAAAATTAATTTTTCGAAGCAGTGTTAATTTAATTATGGAAAATAAATGAGCAGCTGTGTATAAGTATGACATAATTTAAGAACTTTGTGAAACCTTGTAAATATTAAATTATCGGCATTTCATAAGTTAGAAGAATTTTCAAAATTGATTAGCTTATGTATATCTTGTATTTCATAATAATGAAAGGAAATACTCTTCTTAAAATTGTTTATTTCTAACTCACAAATACGTAATCGAGGGCTCCCACCGTTCAGCATACCCCTTGTTTACATTTATTATATCTTCAATAGTTTTGTGGCATAGACAATTGGTCCCTAATTGTACCGATTTTAAATTTAAATTCTTTTTTATTTTACTTTTAATTTTTTTTTTTTTTTTTATTTTACTTTTTTATTTTATTTTTTTAATTTTTTTAAATTTTTTATCTATGAGATACCATTTATTTAATTTTAGAAACATTATTTAATTTTAGAAACTTTTTATTCATACTAACATTTAAACAGCCAATTAAAATCGTAATTTTATCTATGAATTAAGATGAAGAAGTTAAGGGTTAGTTGAGTGAAATCATTTATGTATATTTTGTTTTGATTAATATATTAGAATAATTAAAAAAATTCCTATCCAAAGATGAAATTTAATGAAAAATTGTACACATAGTAACACCAAACTCAATATTCATCATTCAACAAGATAAAAAGCCTAATATAATCCTCTAGAAACCGAACATGGGTTTGGTGATATATTTAATAATATCTATGAAATTTAATTTCTAGAATTTTTCTACTGCGCATGATATAAAATTGATAATAAACCTGGAGAAAAAAAAAATTAGACAATTTAGTGCTGTGGTTTGGAGCAACTAAATTGTAATTGGGTGTGATTGGGTTGAGACTTGAGACGCAAGTTTGAGAACTCACAGCTTTATTTACACGCTTAAAAACACCACACATCTATAAAAATGACAGACAATATTTAAAACATTTAAATATGTATAATTATATATTCATGAAAAGGCTCCACATCTAATTCGAAAACCCAATATTTAAGTTTGCGCAAGATGCTCGAAATATACTACCTCTCCGGGTGAGTCTGTAGCCCAACTGTTACGCAGGGTTGTGCTAAATATATTTCCTGTCTGGATGAGAGATTACAAAATAAATGTTTCTCAACAGAAGCGCGTGATTGCGCTGTATTAAACTTTTCTCAGTGGCACTGAGAAAATTCTATCCATTCCCTTTAGATGTAATGCTGAGAATATACTTCTAAACAACGAACTCTCAATGAGCAGTATAATTCGGGGAGAACTCGTTCAGAACTGTGGTAGTACTGTCACACGAAGAACTCTGGGTAGTGGTTTGATAAAGTTACCCTGTTGAACTGTTGAATGCTGTGATTTTAAATGTAAATAATATATATAATCCAAATTAAAAGTGATAAAAGACGAACGGCCTGTTCTTCCTTTTAAATTTCCTCTAGACACCACCAACATTTTGCATATATACATATAAATATAAGTATACTATGCATATATATATATATATATATATATATATATATATATATGTGTGTGTGTGTGTGTGTGTGTGTGAGTGGTGTGTGAGTGGAAGAAAATCGACTAAACAGATTACAAGACAATACATGTACAATTAATAACGTATAATCTCGTGTTAGTATTGCCATAGACGAATGTTTATAGTCACTATGGGATACCATCATTCTAACATTAAACATTAGCTTAGTTCAGTATTAACTACATTTACCTTTATAATTTAATTATAATTCATTTTTCTTTATATGTAGTTGATTAAACGTTTTGTAACTTGCTTCATGGTAGCTCTTACACAATCTCAAACCAAGAGTGATAAAATTATTCACATGGATATAAACTAATTAATTCCCTTTAGATGTAAATCAGTACTAATAAAAAAAAATTTAAATAATAATAACGTAAAAATTATGAAATATTATAAATCAAAGTAGAATTTTATGATTACATCCTAATTTCTTGCTTAAATTTTTTAAAACATTTAAAAATTTTAATTACAATCATTTTCGTGAAAAGTTCTTGGAATATGTATCAACAATAATCAACAATCATATTTGTATAATAAAACAAAAATTTATGTCTAATGAATCATTTATAAAAGTGCCAAATTCATTATTATTGTTAAAAAACACATGATTCACTATTTATTAAAAATGGTGAATAAAAATGATTCTAACAATAACGATTCTATTAAATTACTGGCCCATTCAATTTTTCGCTGTTGTTACTTTTCTTCCAAATTAGTTATAAATTTTAGACTGGGTTCGTGTTTCTAATAATCTAGGTATAATCAATTAATTCCGATTCCTGTAATTAATCATTAAATAATAATACTTACATATAAATGCTGATTAGTTTATCAAGAATAATCTAAAAATTTTTAAGAGGGTTTTTGTAAATAATATCCCAAAACGCTTAAAATATTTTTACATGCAGTTCAATTAAATATTTTTAGCTTCACATTTCACATGAACCTTAGTGTTGATTACTCTTTAAATTAATCTTACAGTTTGAATCTTTTCTTAGTGAATAAATACTCACGAGCACAGAGATTTCCTGGATCAGTCCAGTAGAGCTCTTCTGTCTCCTCAGATCGGAGGCACTCTGAAAATTGCATTGGGCCAGCTACGATAAAACCGAATTCACAGCTATACGTGACTTTCGCATTTTCTCTATATTTAGCCTGCTTTTCACTCGTGACCTTTGCATGTGTGACTGGAGGAGGATCTCCGCATTCGTCAGGATCTAAATGCAGGGGGAAAAAAAAGGCTACTAAGTTCAATTTACAAACATTATTTTACTAGCAGATTATTGCCAGGCATTGCAGAAAATGAAACGTTTTCATATTTCGTAATATTTATTGGAAATTCACATCGAAGAAATGTGCAAAGAAATCTAGAGAAAATCTCGTTTGATTACAAGTGTGAAACATCTGATGAAGATTAAATATTATCGATTGGGAAAATGCATAAGAAAAATTCTTATATGAATCACTATGTATAAGTAAAGACAAATACAGGGGGGTTATCAAAATAATGGAAACACCTGTGAATAAAAGTGACATTTTTGAATGAGCTTCGTAAGCATTAAAATATAATAATGGCTACCAGTTTTTAAAATAGAAATGTATATATTATGGTAGTATGTGGTAGGTTTATTGGAGTTCTGTAAGTCTCGGATTTATTTCAAACACTTCAAATGTCGGACCTTTAAGATTTTCAAAGAGAATAGCCGTGTAGGAGCCCGTCTAACTGGTGAAAGTGTAACCAAAATATCCCAACTTTAAACATTTCTAGAGGTACCGTGTCTAAACTCATAACAGCATACACACAGCGTGGCTAGATAAGCTCGGCAAAGCAAAAAAAGAGTGGATGGAAAGAGAAGCTCAGTGAAAGAGACCGACGGGTATTGAAGCGGATTGTGATGTCTCAAAAGCGAACAACTGCAGCAAAAGTGGCCGCAGAGCTCAATCAGCATCTGGATTCTCCAGTGTCAATCCTTCCAGTTAGAAAGCACCTTCATAAACAGGATATTTACGCGGCAATTCCCAAGCCACTTGTAACAGATGTTAATGCCAAACGTCGTCTACAGTGGTGCCACAAAACCTCGTCTATTGATAAGTGGAAGAAAGTAATATGATCTGACGAATCGCCTTTCGCTCTTTCCCCTAAACAGGACGGGTGTATGTTTGGAGAACACCTGCACAAGCGTATGATCGTGATTGTCTCCTGCCAAATGTCAAGCATGGAGGTAGATCTGGCATGATATGGGCAGCCGTGTCGTGGTTTTCTGCTGGATCAATCGTAATCCTGAAAGGAAGGATCACTGGGGAGAAGTATAGAGAATTTTAACTGACCAGGTCCATCCTATGATGCAAACTTTGTTTCCTGCAGGAGATGGAAATTTCCAGGATGATAATGCACCCATCCATGCAGCGGTACTTGTCCAATCATGGTTTGATGAACACGAGGATGAAGTTAAACATCAACCATGGCTCGCACAGTCACCCGCTCTCAATATCATTGAACCATAATGGACTATTTTAGAGATTTCAATACGGAATCGATATCCTCCACTGGCAACTCTCCCAGAACTTTTCACAATATCTCCATGAAGAATGGTACAATATTCCTCTAAACACTATTCAGAACTTCCATGAAACAATTTCTAGACGAATCGTAGTTGTATTGCATCAAAAAGGCGGTCCTACACCATACTAATAAAGGATTCTTCAAAAATCTATAGAGTTTCCATTATTTTAATAATCCGTTGTAATTGTTAATACAATTTGACAGACAGTTTGAAACAATAAGATTTAAAAAGGAACACAATAAACGCAAACTTAATTACACAACAAACTTAATAAACACAACAGTAATTTTAATTTCGACATAATTTTTAAAAAAAAAAATTTTAAAAACAACAGACAGAAAATTATTACACTATAAGCCTTTAAATGACGCCACCAGAGGATGCCATATGTTTTAAATTAAATATGATTTTTAATTAATTTAAAAAATCATGCTAATTATTCGTAAATTTTTGACAAGATAAAAAAAACAATAAATTCAAAGAAACAAATTGGAACTCTGAGTGTTACAGTTTGAAATTTATTCTGAAATCAACACACTTGTAGCATATCCATTCATTTTTATATATATAAAAAAATTAACAACCTGATGATTTTTTGCGTATTTTTTAAATATGATTATCAAATAAAAATTTGCATTTATGAATTTGTTATTTTTGCGTATTTCCTCAATTTCTGCGGATAGCACGATGTTTAAATCAAATCTGCAGACTTGTGTATGTAGAAGAATAAAAATGAATTTGTATAAATAAAAAGAAGAAAATAGACTTTTGTGTAGATAGAAGAAAAAAAAATACTCATTTTATAATAAATTATTTAATGAAACTCATTCATATTCAGTATAAAATAAACAGAGAATTTTAGTCTTACTATTAAATATAAAATTTAAATGTGTAAATACTTTTTAAAAAAAAAAAGAAACAAAAAAAAATCCATCAAAATAATTTCTGTTATTGTTATCACAATAACTATTATTAATTTTTTTTTTTTCTTAATTTTAAGAATTTGATACTTATTTCTCTTTCTCTTCTATGTTTTAGCCTTTCTAATATGATAGCTGATAAATTAAAATTTATTTCTGGAAGAATTATTTAAGAAGATTCGATGTTAGTAATATTCTTTTATTAGTTGGACCACAGGTTCCTAAAGATAGCGATAAGGTGTGCTAATAATAGCCTCCTGTTCTCTTAGAAGATTCTAAATAACAAGTAATATAAAAAAAAAAATTTTTAAATTCAATTCCTACTTTTTTTCACTATATTGCAAAAGTTCTTTATAAATAATTTTCATTCATTTTTTTTAAGTTTATCTGGCGCCATCTATTGAAAGATATATGCAACTTAAATCTAGAAAAAAAACTAAAATTAATTATTTAAATTTAATTACTGAATTAATATTTGAAAAAAGTGTATTAACATAAAGTGTCATCCACTACAAGTTCAAAAAATGCATTTGAACTGGAGTGGATGAAAAAAAAAGTATTTTATTAACGATTGAAATTTGAACAAGATATATACAGGAGAGTGTGAGCTAATAGAAGGAATCGAAAAAAAATAAGGTGGCGGTGAGTGCATGATAAAGGAAGAGAAAATAAGAACTATACATCAAAGATTCCAATAAGGGTTACTAAAAATTGTGGTTGCAAAAGCGATACCTGCATTTAATCCTGTATTGTGGGCTGCAATATAAAAGTTTTTAATTGATTTACCTTCTTTATATTTAGTGATCCTTGCTTTAATGTATCAGAAAAATAACTTTAACTTTAATATCTTTATTTAATATATTTCCTGATAACTTTAATGTTATCAGAAAAAGAAAAAAATGAAAGAAACCGATTGTAAATAGCGAATCGTGGTAATGAAGAATACAACTGACGAAAAATGGGCAACGGGAGACCTGGGCAATTTCTTGAAGATCTATTTCGTAGAGCAATTTCTTTTTCTCATATTATCAAGCGTTATTTTAATTTTTTTTTTTGTGTAATGCAAATTTCACAATGGTTGATTTTAATAAATAATTCTACAATTTCAAACTTCAAAGTGTGTTATTGACAACTTTGTTATTTACTCCCTTAAAAGACGTAGGTTGAGATATAGGTATATAAAAAAGACACATTTTTTTTTACTGTATACTTAAAGTGTGAGTATAATTTTTTTCTAAAAAGAAGACCAGGAGTACAAATAAGTTTGCGAACCAGTGATATACCATTATGTATCACACAATATTGATATTTATCTCCCTATAACTACAACTGGAAAGTTTGTGCAGACCTTTTTAGCAAATGAAATCCAGTTACAAATTTTAGTGTTTGAAAATTAGAGTATTCTTTGTAAATTAGAAGATTCATCTATTAAAATTAGATCAAAGATTTTTCTAATGTAGGACCGGGTTAGAATACCCCACTGTAGTCCATGTATGTCGTAAAAGGCGACTAAAATGGAAACCCAGTGCCCGGGGGTATGGTAAAGTCAGACTTCTCTTTTGGGTGTTCCATGTCTTTGTGCCGCAAGGTTAAGGACAAAAAGAAGCTGCATTTTTTTTTCATCCTTTATCATGACTGGCCGTTTCAAGACGTGGATAGACTAGGTCTAGATGTTGCTGTCAACTAAGTGGGATAAGAAACAGCACAAGCTACGATTTTGCTACGTATATGAAGAAATTTTTTTAAGCTAAATTAACCAACAAACACCTTCACTGGGATAAAAGAGACTCAACTCTTTTTCCTTTCGTCGAATTTTCTAAGAATTTGTGTAATAATATAATTGTTGGCAATACTTCCTGTACCTTCCTGAGTGTGTCAATAGGAGTGAAAAAAACCACAACAAAAGAAGAAAAAAAATGGAGGTTCCATTCTAACATTTTCGAATAGAGTGTGTCAACGTTTTAAAGAAATTTAACAGAGCGACGATGACAGCTTGTAAACTCAAGCAACAAAGGCTGAGAGACTTTTTGCGAATTTTTTTGCCCCCATTTAGAGAATTAGGTGAAAAGTGAGATTATTCTGAAATTAATGGAATTTCTGAACATGAACATCAAAGAGAACCGGAATAGGAAGTAAATTTTGAGCAAATGAAGAACATAATAATGAGTTTCATTTTAAGCGTTTACAATGAGTTAATGTTTATGAGTGTTAAGAGCATGTGTTATGTTTATGAGTGAGTGTTTACAATGTGTTAATGAGTTTTATCCAAAAGTACAAACACAATTTGTCTATATTCTGTCACAATCACATGGTGGTAAGACTCTTAACAGAACTCTTACGAATTTTCTATATGGCAAGAATATGATTCAGCATAATTATTTGAAAGAATTTTCTGTCGAATTTATAAAATGCTCAAAAACTGGATGCATTCCACCTTAACAACTATAAAAAGACTACTACGGCAGAGATGCAAAGCATCCTAGCATCCGTTTTTTTCATCTATGTTGAAAGTGCCCTACAAAATCCTATCGGAAAATATCATCTGCTTGTGAGAAAAATATCATAGTAGTATATATATCATATAGTAGTATAAATATCATAGTATAATAGAATCGTGATGATATATCTCGGAAAATATCATCACGATTCTATATAATTATAGAATTGTGCAAATATTCCACTTCTAAGCCGAAAACTTGATATTCGGCTACGCACACAGGATGCATGAAATATACTTCCTCTCCTGGTGAGAGACTACAGGCCAATTGATACGCATGATTGTGTTAAATATATTTCCTCACGAGATAAGAAACTATAAATTTAACGTTTCTCAGCAGAAGCGAGTGGTTGCGCTGTACTACCTCTCTGGTAAGAGTCTCGAGGCCAACTGACCATTTCTCCTGAATGCCAAAGGGGGACGCTCTTGCCAGAGTGCAGGAGGAAGCACAATAACATTATCTCGTACGAAAAAACATTCAAATACTAAGCTTAATATAAGTTGATAAGAAATTAACTTTAAAAATTGGGGTCGAATTGACACCATATATCTGTTAGTGTCATAAAATTGATTGCGTTTGCTTAAGTGTTAATTAAATTGTCCAATACTCACTTTCGAAAAATACAAATTGTCATTAGTAAAAATATATAATACGAATCAATCAATCAGATCTTACCTAATTCTGGAGACTTGGCCTTTCCGTTTCCAAAACTTCTCCTTATATTACTTTCGGTAGTTGTTTCCAAGAGTTCCACATCTATTGACTCATTTCCTAGAACACATTTTAAATATAATAAAACGTTTCCACTATAATAAAACTACTTTTGATATTAGAATTCAAGCTAAAAAAAAATCTGTGATGTTTTCAAAACGGAGGCATTTGATTGTCCGGTGTTCACTTAAAGTCCTCAAACCATGTGTTTGCATGACATTTTTAATATCATACAAACACATGGTTTTGGAGAGAGGAAGGAAGATAGATTTCTTTGAAGACTTTCAAATGCAAATGCTCCTTCTGTTGTGTGGAAAAATACTCGGAAAAACAATTAGGAAAATATAATCATTCTCCAATCACAATCGCCATAGAGTTTTACCCGTTTTTAAAATCAGTGACGAAAACACATGCCATCAGTGGGAATCGAACACTTTTTAAAATGTACGTAAGTTATGCAAACTATCAGGGGGTCAAGAGTCGGATACAAACAAAATATAAATGGTCATTCGTATATCATTACATTGAAAAAATTAGTATATATAATTACAAATATTTAAACAATATTATAATTAAAATGATAAGTTAACGAAAAAAATATAAGTAAATTAATTTTAAAATATTTTTAATAAGACAGAGTGATGAATGATGTAGAAGACACAATATTTTGATTTAAAATTAATTATAATTTTTGGAATCCAAATTAATAGAATATTCAAGTATTGTATTTTTTTCCTTTCTGCAATCCTGTCATATAAAAATGACATTTAAAAAATCATTAAAGAAGCTTTTATAATATTTCATAGTATTGTTATATATCATTTAGTATCCATCAATCGATTAAAATTTTTATTAAATTTTACCTTTGAATATTTCATCATTTTGAAGGGTGACGTTGAATTCTGCATCTTCAGGTTCTACAGTAATGATTTCTTCGTAATCATTGTTTGGGTTTTCGTTTACAGGTGGGTCATCCTCAAAATCAACTAAAATTAGTAAAATATGAATCACATTTTAACGGATATGAATAAATTTTATTTTAATTCAAAAATATGAAATAAAAAAAAAATTACATTATTTTTCAAATAAAATATTTTTTTTCTTCCTAAAAACAAGTAAACATGCTTATCGTGAAAAAATAAGTGTTCAAAAATAAGTATTCATCATGATTAAAAATTGGTTAAAAGATTTGAAGTTGGTTAAATACTAAAAAATGTATAGTGAATGTGTTCTTTTTCAATTCCTTCTATTAGCTCACATTCTCCCTATATATATCTTATTCAAATTTTCAATCGTTCATAAAATACTTTTTATTCATCCACTCAAGTTCAAATACATTTTTTTTTTAACTTGTAGTGGATGACACTGGATTTAATACAGTTTTTCAAATATTAATTCATTAATTAAATTTAATTAATTAATTTTAGTTTTTTTAGATTTAAGTTGCATGTATCTACCAATAGATGGCTCCAGATAAACTTAAAAAAATGAATGAAAATTATTTATAACGGACTTTCTGCAATAGAGTAAAAAAATGTAGGAATTGACTTAAAAAAATTTTTTTTTTTATTACTTGTTTATTTTTAAACGAATATTCCACTATACATCAAATTGTGTAATAAGCTAATCTATATATCTTAACATTTTTAAATACATATTTTAATTTTCTGACAAAATGTAATTCTCCAGGAAACCTTACTGTAGATATGAGATGCTTTTACGAGCTGTCGAAATCCTATCAAGTCTCATAATTTTTGTCTGCACTGACTGCAATGGAAGCAAGAATATACAGACCTAAACATTCCCTCAAACCTCTATATTCCCTGTAACCTCTGATAAATTCACGAAACGGACTCTATAAGAGGTTAAGAATTCAAAATTGAATATGACAACTAAGAAATAAATTCTCTTTAGAATAAAATAAAAAAAAATAATTTTTAATGACAGATAGCCCTGTTAAAAAATTTAATAGAAGCAAATTTGATTGTATAGTGTACAATGTAGTATGCACTATTCGAAAACCGGAAATCTCTTTTGTTTAAAAAAATTATGAAAAACTTTGTCTGAAGTAATTTCACAAATTCTTTTACCAAATTTAATTGATGATTCAAAAGCATTTTACAATTTATTGCATTTTGTTATTTTTTTTTTTGAATGAATAATTTACGAATGTAGTTAATAAATATAATAATTATTAAACTAATAATTATAAAATTATTTATTAATTAGTATTAAAATTAATAAATATAATTAAAATATTTCACATAGATATTTTGTAAAAAAAATGACTGTCTTAAGATGAAGCAAATACTGTTTTATTTTGAAATTAAAAACAGTAAAATAAGCATGATCATCTAATTAAAAATATATATATATATTAAAAATCACATCTCATTTTTAAATATAAAAACGGTTAAAGCTATAGTATTTTTTCAAATTGCTATGTTTAGAAAAATTTAAAAATTAATTTTCTTTTCCAGTTAAAGTCATTTTTAGAAAAATTTTCATTGGATGGCAGCTGCAACCCAATCTAAAATTCAACCAAAATATTTAAAATGCATATATTTACTTAAAATTAATAAAAATATAAAAAGAAATAATCAAATAAAAATATTGTAATCAAATTTAGAAAATCTGATTTATTACAGAGAAAATATTTGTTTTTAATTTTGTTTCACTTATGAGTTGTTTATCAACTGAGAAATAAACTCTTTAGAATATACATTTTTTAATGACAGATAGCCCTAAAAAATTTAGAAAATCTGATTTATTACAAAGAAAAATATTTGTTTTAATTCATTTCACACTAATTATACATTTTGTTAGAAAGTAAAAAGTATTATTGAAGTTATTACATTATTATAATTATAGTTATTAGAATTTTTTTTTTACATTAGAAAAGATTTGGCGTTAGTAACACTGAGGTTATTTTTTAGCAATGCCTAATTATTTTAACTATCAAATAATCTTTAAAAATATCTGTGTTTAAATGCTTTATAAAAAACAATATTGACATTTTTTTTTTTTTTTAATGATTTAAAATCTTTTTTCAATCATTATTTTTTTCAAATATTGTACTCTATATTCGATTGTATTCTAAGGTAATAATTCTAAGGTAAGGTTAATTCTAAGATAATAAGGTAAGAATAAAATAAGGTAATTATTTTACATCATTCAATTAAACATTCAAAAATAAAATACATTTGTTAAAGAATGTAAAGTACGAAATGACAGTAATAACCTTCTAATAGAAAATCCAAAGACTAAATTGTAAGAATTGTTTTTAAATTATTTATTTGAAAAATTTACTTACGGAATTTGTTTTAATATATATTATACAATGAAAATAATACAAATTATTAAAATATGTCAATGTATTGATACTAATCAAGTTGCATTAATATCACATGATTATTTTAAATTTATAAATAATAATTGATTTTACTTTTTAAATGAAATGCAATTGTTTTCAACTATTTTTTCCCTTTATTTTATCTTTTTTTATTTCTAGTTTTTAGTATTCTTTAAAGCTAATCTGGTCCCTTCATTGATTTTGTAAATATTATTTAAATTTTAATTTTAATACGATTAATAATAGTTATATTTAGCAATAAAACGTTTCAATATATTAAATCACTGAGAACACACCCAACAAATAACGACAGGAAAGTATTTCAAAAAAATCAAATGGGAAAACTGTATGCAAAGTCAAATTATATCAACATTAATATAAAGCATCTCAACATATTACATTTTTTTTACCAAATTGGAAATCATATTGCTATATTCATAATTTAGACTTGAGCATTCTAATATTTTCAATTTTGTATCAAAAAATGAGTTCTTTCAAAGAGTTTCCATTATCATAAAGTAAAATCTAATCGCGATCAAGGATATTGAATTAAATGAAATCGAAATTAAAGAAATATGTTCAACTTACCGCCTTCTATGAGCGAAGAAGTCCCCAGAAATATTGCTAAAAAGAAGAGACTTATGACAGACAGTTTCATTTTGCTTCCATTGAGGCAGATACTAAAACTGCGGAACTGTGAAGATTGTTTATTTTGTTCCTCAGTTGAATATCATTTCCACTCGACGAAAGCACTGGTGTTTCTTTCTGCGAAGTTCCGATTACGTCAGGAACATGACCTTAGATTCAATGCGATAGATGGGAAAATGGCGCTAAGTCGCTTTCGATTTGACTTGCAGGCAACATTGAAATCGGGACTCTATAAAAATTGCAGCAAATGAGAAAGTGAAAGTAATTTTGAATGCATATTGTGTGCTTTTTACTAAGCAAGCAGTTAACTTTTAAACTTGATATTCTTGTTTTATTATTCTTATTTGTAATTTCTTATTTTAGTATTCTTATTTAAAATTTCTTATTTCTTTATTTAATCTTTACTCGATATTATTATATTATTTATTCTTAATTTATTACTCTTATTAAATTTATTATTCTTAAAAAAAAAAAAAAAAATTTTATCTTGAAAAATTATTCTTTTTTTTTTTTATTTTCTGATTCTTAATTTCAAACTTGTTTTGAAACTTTTGATTCTCTATCTTTATCAAGTAATAAAAAATTTTAACAACGAAATGGAAACAAAAAAAAAAAAAAAAAAAAAAAAAAAAAAGTTTGAAATAAAGAAACGGAAACAAACAAGTAATAATAATTAAAAACATTTTAAAGCCAATTCCTACTTTTTCTTTCACTATATTGCAGAAAATCCTTTATAAATAATTTTCATTCACTTTTAAGTTTATCTGGCGCCATCTATTGGTAGATAATGTAGCTTAAATCTAAAAAAACTATAATTAATTAATTTAATTAAATTACTGAATTAATATTTGAAAAATTGTATTAGCATCAAATGTCATCCACTACAAGTTCAAAAAAAATGTATTTGAATTTGAGTGGATGAATAAAAAGTATTTTATTAACGATTGAAAATTTGAACAAGATATATATAAGGAGAGTGCGAGCTAATAGAAGGAATTGAAAAATCAATAAATAATGATATTCCAAAAGTTTTTAAAAGTAATATTTTCCTCTGAAAACAGTTTTTTTTTTGGAAAAGAAAATAATAATTCATTATTTTTAGAATTAATTTGCGCTGAAAAAATGAAAATACATAACAAAATTTGAATTATTTCAAAATAGTAACATTCTTTTAAAATTGATCTGTACATTTACAGTAACAATGAATTTTATAAGAATAAGTGAATTTTAGAAAGAATATTTTAAAAGAAATGTTTCAACTATACTCTGTTATTTATTAGTTTTTTAAGGTTATTATTTATTTTGAGGACCTAAACATTTTCATTTAAAAATGGCTGTTAATTTATCTAAGTAAAGTTTTAATAAAAATGTTTATTTGTGTTTTATAGATATTGACAAAAAAAAAAATATGCAAAGAGTCAGAATAAATCAATTTTATTTACTATGTTAGTCAACAAAAAATGAAAAATTTCTGTATATTATAAAAACGAAAAATAACATGTGATTTCCATGATAAAAAAAATGACTTTCAATTAGGGATATTATTACCTGTTATCGAAAGCATTATCGCACATTTAACCGAGTCTAATAATATTTGAAATAATATATAAAAAATATTTGAAATAATAATATATTTGAAATAATATAAAATATTTGAGCGTCACACACAAAAGCATACCATGCTGGTTTGCTTCGTGTGGACTTAAATAGAATTGCCATATGGCTCGGTTTGTCAACTTTCAAATGCGAGAAATTTCAAAATAGCCTGACATCGGTTTTTGATAACTCGTCAAAAGATTTATTTTCTAAAAAACGACTGGATGCTCATTCTAAAGTGCGAACTACAAAGCCCTTGGGAAGACAAACTGTCAACCAAAGGTTTCAAATCAAGATGAGGCTTATGAGGCAAGGAATTAGAATGTTTTACCAAAGGTATAATAGGATAATCTTTAAAAATCCTGTATAAGAGAGGTTAAGGATACAGAATATTATTATTACTATTATTATTTTTTGGATTCTGGGTGTGTGTATTTGAGGTCATGACTGAAAAATATGCTGTCTAATCCTTTCGATGCATTCCTACATTGAAAAGGAAATCAGATAATAGCTGAACACGATGTGACTTGGCATTAAACCTCTGTGAGAAGAAATTCGTTCTTTATTACCACAACGCAGGGACCGAAGCAGATTTGACCAGCTCATCCTTATTCTGCACAGCTGTCAATGATTCATTTCTGATGATGTACAGTCAGTGATGGATTTAGGTTCGATGACGCCCTAGGCCCAAGTTAATTTGACGCCCTTATATATAATAATAATCATAATACGAAAAGTAATAATGGATTCGAATCAAATTTATGTATTGAATTTAGGCATGAATTAAATATGTATATATATATATATATATATATATATACTAGAAGACCTGGCCACGCATTGCTTTGGCTTTTTCTTGTATGTCGTTCAACTATTAGATACTATAATTGGTAGTGTTAAGGAAGTGATTGGTAAAGAATGATGAAAAGTTCAAATTAAGCTTCAACGAATAGAAAATGTTTAATTTTTATTAACTTAATGAATGAGGTAGATAATGTTGATTTTTAACACTGTTTTATAATTATTTTACCTAATTTAATTTTTAATAATCATTACTTTCATTTAACTAAGAACTAAGCGATGAACACTATTTCTTGTTAATCTGTCTTTCGTCAAAATAAATAAATTCGATGGTTTTTCCAACACGTGAGCATGCAACATACAGCTGCGGATTCTCCAAGTCCAAGCCCCATATAGCCATTGTCTGCCCTTGCGACTTATTTATTGTCATCGCAAAAAGCCAAACGTATCGGAAATTGTAGCCTTTTGAAAGGTATTGTAGATCCTGATGGTATCATAGGTATTCGAGGTAACAGGACGACTTCGCCTTTAAACTTTCCAGTCAATAATCGTTGCTTGAATTACATTTCCGGTAATTCTTCTGATGACTAATCATGTACCGTTGCATAATTTTGGTGGATTTAAGTTACGCAACAGAATAACCGGTGAACCAATTTTCAGACGAAGATTGTGTGGCGGCATTCCTGGCATATCCAGAGAATTTAAAAATTCAATCGGAAAATTGACGATCTAGTTTTCATCAGCAATGCTGTCGATGGACTTAAAAGTCATCAGATTTTTTTTTGTTCCAACGCAGCTGGCAACCACTCAGACAAATGTCTTTGATACCTTAAGGCAAGCGCTGCACAAACGTTACTCCTTAGCACTTCCCAGGAGGTGCGTGCAGCTTGAAGATAAGCCACGGACGTGGAGTAACAATACCCCCGCAACACTCTACGATCATGTTAGACCGGGACTTACGGCTTAAAATGGATTTCGAACCACAACAAACATCCATGGTACCGACGGGACTCCAACCCGAAACCTGTGTACCGAGCGCCAGCCACTCGGCCATTCAGGCCCCAAAAGTCATCAGATTGCCTGGCAATAAATTTGCCCTTGTTGTTTGCCCGTTGAAATCATCATCGATACATGTGGAAACATATTTGTTTTGTACAAAATGAAAAAAAAAATTATTTTATTTTTTTAAAAAAAAAAAAATTTATTTAAAAGAACTTTTTTAAGCTCTACAGCTGTTGTGTAGCATGTACAAAGAATGGGTTTGAGCTGGAGGTCCAAGTACCTGCATTATTCTGAGTTGTTGGGACACATTTTTTTTAATCAATTATTATTGTGGTATATTGTACACATATTATATTTGATTAAAGTTTATTAGAAATCACTTATGCTAATATACTATGAATTATATGACATATTTTAGTTATTATAATTGTAAATATTAATTACATTTTATTTATATTCAAAATCATGAAATCTGCTTTTGACTAATTTCCTGTGTATGTGTTTCCTTCTCCAACATGCATAAGCCTCTGAAAGCATTCGAACCTGCAGATTTATTTTGAGGTATGGGTTACTGCGGATTTTGAGGTACAATATTGAAAGGGTTATTACGTGTTTTTAATGAGTGTTTAATGCGTGTTTTTATTGAGTGTGTTTAATGAGTATTTTGCGGAGTTGGTTTAGTGTTTTCTTCCTAGTTTCAAGTTATTGTTATAGAGTTTAAAGCAATAAAATTTCTAAACAACACCACACAATTAAACATCTGAACAACAAGAAAACAAGTAATATAAAAAAAATTGTTAAAGTCAATTTCTACAAAAAAAAAAAAACAATTTCAAATTTTTCACTCTATTGCAGAAAGTCCTTTATAAATAATTTTCCTTCATTTTTTTTTTAACTTTATCTGGAGCCATCTATTGGTAGATATATGCAACTTAAATCTAAAAAAACTAAAATTAATTAATTTGATCTAATTACTGAATTAATATTTGAAAAAACTATATCAAGTGTCATCCACTACAAGTTCAGAAAAAATGTATTTGAACTTGAGTGGATGAAAAAAAAAAAAAAATTCTTATTAACGATTGAAAATTTGAACAAGATATATATAGGGAGAGTGTGAGCTAACAGAAAGAATTGAAAAAAAAACATATAATCAATCAGCATATAAACAATCAGCTTAAGGAAATGCTAATAAGGAGTAAATCGATTTTCTTTTCCATTAATAAATTTTTTTCTTGAAATTTTGGTAATGAATTAATTTTTATATTAAAATAAATGTGTTAATTTTTAATTGTGCAGAAATTAATTAAGAACTATAAAAAAGTGTAAAATGGGAACCATATAAATTTAATCATTTTTTTTTTTTTATTTTTAATAATTTTTTAATACAAACTGTAAAATATTATAGAAAGATTCTGTAACATTTTACAGAATTTTCTCTAAAATTATGATTATTATTATTATTTTGTATATTCGAAATAAGTACATTAACTAAGTTGTTTTCTCAAAAATGGCAAGCATGTACTGTAACAAAAACAACATCAAAGAAAATAAAAATAGCAAAAAGCCATCTTTTTTAGAATTTACAATTTATTCTCTCTCTTTCTCTTTCTCTGATCTATAACCAATTTTATTAACATGATAAAATCCACGAAAATTCGAAGAATCTCTTCTTTCAGCAGCTATTCAAAATTCCTGGATCGTATTTACGAAATGATTTCATTTTTTCTGTTTTATGTAAAAAATATTGAAGTGTGTATATAAGTGTTCTGCAAGAATTTTGTTTTATTTAGAATTTTTAGATACATTAGAGTGTCTGATGGGCGAGTGAATAGCGCTCTGGTGCCACAGGACTCGGGTTGGAGTCCCGGCGGTTGGATGGATGTTTGTAGTAATTCGGAACCCGTAGGAACTTTAAACCTTAGATCCCGGTCTAATATGACTGTAGAGCGTTGGGCATAAGACTCTACTCCGCAAAAAAAATATCTCCTATCTAGAAAGCTGCCAGCGGGCAGACAGCCTTGGCCAACAATGGGGCTGTTGCGCCACTGATGATGATGAAATGTAATAGAAGTATTGAATAAAATATTTCTGTTTCATTTGAAAGTAAACTTGCTTACTTTTGGTAAATATATTTGTTTTTTCTGTAAATAATTAATTAGTTTTTGGTTCGTCACTCTAAGGGCAATTAATGCACACTTAAGCTAATTAGACCGGGACCAACAGTTTAACGCGGATTCCGAACCACTAACAAACATCCATGTTCCCGTCAGGAATCAAACCGGAAGCCGGTGGTACCGTACTAAATGCCAAGGCGCTAGCCAATTGGCCATCAGGTCACATTTGATAGTGGATAAATATATTGATATTCATGTATTTTTAAAATGATTTAAATTATTATAAATTATTTATAATAATTTAAATCAGAATTTAAATTATTTATAATAGTTTCGATTATTTATAAATTGCAAGACATAAAGAACAAAATTTTCATGTTTCTTAATTGAAAAATTTCTAATCAGGAAAAATAATTCTTTCATTATTGGATCTCCATAAGGGTCTCCCGTCAACATATTCAAAATTCCTGGATCGTATTTCCGAAATGACTTCATTTTGAGCTCCTATGTATTTCATAATCCATGGAAGGTAAGAAGAAATTTTTGTATATACTCCAGGAAATCCTGGTTCAGCGCATTTATAGCCGAAGGAAACCACACCCACGAGGGCCCAGTGCCCTTCAGAATATTCATAAAGTAAAGGTCCTCCGGAATCTCCCTGAAATAATAAAAAATAACAATTCATTAAATTTTACCTTGAAATAACAGAATTACAGATTCATTTCAACTCATTATCATCTTCATTAGCGCAACAGCCCAGTGTGGGCCAAGGCCGTCTACCTATTGGTAGATTTCGAGACGAGAGATGTTTTTCTTTTTTTTTTTTTTTTACGGGGTAGGGTTGTCAGCTCTACGCCCAACATTCAACAGTCATATGAGATTACAACGACAAACTACGGATTAAAGTGGATTCCGAACCACTACAAACATCCATGGCACCGCCGGGTCTCGAACACAAAACCTGTGGTACCGAACGCCAGAGCGCTAGCCACTCGGCCATTCAGGCCCAACTCATTACCAAACATAAAATAAAATTTTGCAAATTTATCAAAGTTAATTTTTTGTAAACATTTAAACAATTGCTCGTTTTTTAATTGATTGGAATTTTTTATAATTATTTATTTTTAAATTTGTAATTCATTGAGGAAAATTATTTGATTTTTATGAATACGCCAGATACAATTTGAAAAACTAAAAGTATCGCTAAGTTGGCGACATATTTGATAGGTTTGGCGACTTTAGTTATTGGCTGATATGGCGATTTGGCGATATTGGTTGACGTTATAAATGAAGATTCTAGAAATCCTGAAGGAATTTCTACTTTAGTGTTGGAAATGTAGAATGTTTTATACATAAGATTGCGCTTTTCTTTGGGAACACAAAGAAATCAACAAGACTGGGTTCCATATCGTTAATTATGCAGAAGCAGGAAACAGTTGATCATATGGAGACGGCATAATGGTGAGAACACAGCAATTGACACATTCAACTGCTGTTGCTGCCTCATAAATAAATAGCTCCACATGCATAATATGTAAAAAAAATTGAAATGGAAACTAGCGCCCGATAATATAAGCATCCTGTCCGAGTAGGATGAGCTGGCTGGAAGGAGAAAGAAATGTAATACCAGCAGTGTACATTTGGTTTTCGAATACTACTGTTTCCAAAAGTAAGACTAATTTTCAACTTAAAATTCAAGGGGGCTTATGGAATTTCATTTTTATTTTCTTTTTTAGGTTGCTGGCACTGTCATTGACATCAATGTGAAATTCACGTCAAAATATCCATTAGTGTTTGAGTTACGTTTGGCCTTGTGAGACGCTAAAACTGATTCCGGCGATTTTTGAAAGGTATGAATTAATTGAGCAAAGAACTTGCATTAAATTTTGTTCGTGGAAACGCAAAGAATGTTGCAGAAGGCATTCGGTTAGCATTCCTGCATATCGAAAGAAATGTTTAGAAGTGGTATAAACAGTTCAAAGAAGGCAGAGAACGCGTTGAAGACAAAAAGCCCTCTGGTCGGACATCAACATCAACGGACGAAGCTCACGTCCAAAAAATTAAAGATTTGGTGCTTGTAAACCGTCGATTTATAATTAGAGACCTTGCTGCTGATGTTGGAATTTCAAAAGGATCGGTCAATTCCATTTTGAGCCTCAAAACCGTCAAATCTCAATTGGTACCGAAAACACTTAATGCGCCAGTTCATACTGCATTGATTCTTCGTGACATTTTCGCCACAAATGAAACCCATATCGTTTCACAACCACCGTATTTACACCGTGCGATTTCTGGCTATTCCCTAAACTCAAGAGACCACATCGGTTACACGTTTTGAGTAGACTGAAGAGATTCAACGTGAATTGGCGCGCGCTTTGAAAGCCATCCCTGTCGATGACTTTTTAACATGCATTGAGGATTGGAAAACGTTGGCATAAGTGTATTGTGTCCGGAGGGGATTATTTTGAAGGCGATGAAATAAATTTGGAAGAATAAATAAAGAGTTTTTGAAAAAAAATAATTGATCTTACTTTTTGGGGCACAGTAGTAAAGCAGTTGTGTTTTTTTTTTTTACAGTCTACTATTTTGCTAGGTGTGTTTTATTCTTATAGCATAACAGATGTTTAGCTTTATAAACTTTATTTAAAAGAAATAAAAAATAATAATAATTTACTGATAAAATGCATAATGCTTAACAGACGAATAATATTATACATAATTGGCGAATGATATCATGCCATGCTCATCATTCGAAATCAATATGAATGCATAAAAACAAAATACCTGGCAGGCATCTTTTCCCCTTCTTCAACTCCTGCGCAGATGAAAGTCTCAGTGATACCTTTAGGGAACGGCATTCCAGAGATCTTCTTGAATTTCGAGTTGCAAGCTTTTATTTTCAACAATTTGGAGACCATCCACTTCCTGGAGAATACTGGAACTTGGACCACCTAAAGATATCGAAAAAGTGCTTTAACCAACAGGCCGTTAAAAACTACACGTGCAGTAGTTTAATTAATAAATTATAGATATTAAATGAATTATTAGAGTTAATTATGCTTAAAAATATTTGATAAACAAAAAAAAAAAAAAAATATGTAGTAGCACTTTAAATTTGTGCAGAATATTTTTACATGACTTTTAAAATATTTTTTTTAAAAATTAGAATTTATTAGCCCTGGCAAAAATTTTGTTGTCAAAGTACATAACAATGCACATAATGTCATTGCTTTGAATTTAAATATTCATTGACTTTAGTAACTTAGTATTATTAATTATCCTTCTCGCTTTTGTTTTTTAAGACGTAGCTTATAGTATTTTCTTTTCATTTTCTTTTTAATTTCATTTCTTTCTAGATCAACCAATTCTCGTCAAATTGTAGTATACGGACCTATATTTCCTTTGTAAATATTTCATTTATTTTATATTTTCTGTTATATATCAAATTTAAAAGATACAGAAAAAAAAAGTAACCGTATCATACAGTATATTTTCTACACATCTGCAAACAGAATTAAATTGCAAAAATTTAAATTGCGAAAAGAATTTAATTGCTTTCTTTGAAATCATTTTGCATACTTAATAATACATTCATAGATATTTTAATAAACAAGTAATATAAAAAAAAAAAAAAAAATTTAAAGTCAATTCCTACTTTTTTTCACTCTATTGCAGAAAAGTCCTTTATAAATAATTTCCATTCATTTTTTAAAGTTTATCTGGCGCCATCTATTGGTAGATATATGCAACTTAAATAAAAAAAAAAAAAACTAAAATTAATTAATTAAATTTAATTAATGAATTAATATTTGAAAAAACTGTATTAACACCAAGTGTCATCCACAGCAAGTTCCAAAAAATGTATTTGAACTTGAGTGGATGAATAAAAAGTATTTTATGAACGATTGAAAATTTGAACAAGATATATATAGGGAGAGTGTAAGCTAATAGAAGGAATCGAATAACGTTTTTAATAACTTACCAAAGGACAGATCTCCCCATCCCAGGACAGTAACGTTGTCCCCTTCCGTCAACATTTCTTCTCCCGGTAAACAAGCTGGAACAATGTCACTCGGTAGAGGTTCAGCAAGGCGAATGATGGCAATGTCGTCATAATAATAACGAGCTCTGTAACCCTCGTGCGTTTTGATTTCTTGGACTGCATAGCTGATGTTAGATTCTGTCAGACGAATATCTCCCACTTGAACTGTGTATAGGCTGGGGTTAAGGCTGAAAGCAAAGAGGACTCGATTTCAGTTGCTACATATTGTTTGTAAAAAGAATTTATTTTTAGCTTTATATATTGTATATTATATAAAACTAATAGCCAGAGTGAATACCGCTTGGAGGTCATGCATGGCACGCCGCTAAATATCCTGGTATGTCCTTGCAGTGCTCCTGTCCTAGATCTGCTCAAACGGCTTTAGCTAGACTGGCCACACTAAGAGTTTGACCTTCAATGGAGACGAGAAGACTTATAACCTTTGTCATTGTTCGGTCATCGCGTCTCTCTCTCATCTCATCGATTGTATTGGTGCCTCTGTGAGGCAACTGTTGAATGAGGGGAGGACCGCTTACGATCTATTGATGCAGCAAGATCTGCAGGACTTGGTTTAGGATTCTAAATCTAGGGGATAAGCAACAACAACAAACAAAAACATATAAAGCTAATTGTATTTTGTATTTTAGAAGAATTGTATTTTTAGCTTTATATATTGTATTTATAAAGGGCCTGATGGTCGAGTGACTAGCGTTCTGGTGCATGCTCAGTACCCCAGGTTTCGTGTTCGAGTTTCGGCGGCGCCATGGATGTTTGTAGTGGTTCGGAATCCACTTTAAACCGTATCTCGCGGTCTAATAGGAACGTAGAACGTTGTGGGGTAGTGTTACTCGCGTCCGTAGTATGCCTTCAAGCTACACGTGCCCCCTGGATAGTGCTAAATCAGTAAAGTTCGTGTAGCCCTTGCTTATGGCATAAAGATAAATGTCTCTGTATTGCCAGCTGCATTAGAAAAAAATATTGTTGATAAAAAGACTCATTCACAGCAAATGTACATTGCTTTCAAAAGGATTTGTTGTGAGCTTTGTTTATAAAAAAGACTTATTTTCAAATGTTTTTTTAAAGATATAATGTATATATTGTATAAAAATATGTTTATATTACTTTGATTATTCAATAAAATATACGGTTGCGTTTGTATTACTTATATTTAATCAAGAATTCACGAAATTTTTTCTTTTCGGAACGAAGTTCTTCATAATCAGTTACGAAACAGTGTGTGTAAACTATTTGTCATTATAAATGACAATAGATGGCGCCAAGACCAAGAGGCTCTTCCATAACTCCTCCTCCTGTAACTCCATATAAGGCGAATGTCTTATACGGGGATGAAAAATGTAACAGCAAGGGCAGAAGAAGAACGCGAGTGTGTGGTTGACGGGCAGTTGCTCGAATACGTATTGTTGGAATGTGAATAAATATTTGATATATATCAACTGAAAGTGTGTTAATTTATGGGAACAGAAAAAGAAGGCAACAAGTTATTATCAGAAGCGGGATTTAGGATCTACAATCTGACATGAATTACGTTTTGAGCAGAGAAGGAAAAAAATGTAAGTGATTTCCTTTCTACGTTGAAAGTTTAAAGTATAAATATTTTTAAGTATTGAATATTTCTTTCAAGTTGATATATGTTTAAAGTATTTCTCAAGTATTAAAAAGTATTTCTCAAGTATCAAAGTATTTCTCAAGTATTAATTTCTCAAATATTAAAGTATTTCTCAAGTATTAAAAGTATTTCTCAAGTATTAAAGTATTTCTCAAGTATTAAAGTATTTCTCAAGTATTAAAAGTATACTCAAGTATAAGTACGTCGTTCCTTGGAAAGGTCGTAAAAGTGATCTTTATAGAATTAGGAACAGGACTCGCATAACGATTCCACTGGAAGCTATCATAGTTAATATTAAAAGATTAATAACAAGTAGTGAAAAATTATGACGAAGAATTTGTTACAAGTTTTCGAAAGAATAATTCAGGATAGAATTAAAAGGAGAGAAAATTAAAGGTTAGAAAAGGAAAAGGAAAAGCAAAAAGACAGATAGAAAATTGGAGAAACGGGAAAAGCAAAGAACTTTTTGAATTGGAAAAAATTAAAACTGCAAAACGAAAATAAAGTTATACCAAACGTCAACTGAATATGATACTAATGCTCAGGAAGTAAACAAATCAGTTGATATAAGAAATCTCATGCAGAGATTTAATCCAAAGGAAGGAGATATAACGTCATTTTTAATTTATTTGAACGGCAGGCAAAGCGAGTGGGTATAAAGGAAAACGATTTTGTATTCCATTTATTAGGATTGCTACCCTTTGAAATTACCCAACTAATCGCTAGAGAATCTGAAGAACAAGTTAATGAATATGTATTTGTTAAGAATCTACTGTTAAAGAGATTTAAATTAAGCCCAGAAATATTTCGCCAGAAATTTATCAATCATACTAGGGATTCTAAAGGTACGTGGACAGATTTCGTTTTAGAAATAAGTAATTATTTTAACGAATGGTTGAAAGGATTAAAAATTAATGATTTCGATTCCTTAAAAAGAATTAATTATAACAGATCAGTTGAAAAATGGGTTCCAAATTTTATACGAGAACATTTCATTGATACATGGCCTAAATATGTAAATCCGAAAGAGTTGGCAGGAATATTAGACGAATACGAAAAAATGTTCGTATCGGAATGAAAATAAATAATGAAAGCAAGAATAATAAATTTGGAGGTCATTGGGATGACGCAAGAAATTATTCGCGGTTATCAAATTACCATAAAAGTGGATTCCAAACTAATAGGATGGAAAACAAAAATGCTATGATAAGTCATAAATTGAATGAGAAAGAAAACTCGCGTACATATGTTGATAGTCATAAAGTATTTAATTCATCTATTCGTAAATGAAAAAGGTGAACCCAAGTGTTTTCATGTAATTTATTCCGACACATCTCAAAAGATTGCCCAAATCCTTGTACTTTATACGGTTTAAAGGGGCATTCAAAAAATATTGCTCAAAGAATAAAAGAAATTAGCTTAAGTGTGATTGACCATGAATCGTCTGTAACTGCTGACAAGTATTTGAGAAAGGC